>PVJA010048575.1:0-14106 GCA_004027025.1 Myocastor coypus
GCTGCACAAGGGAGCAACTCTAGGGGCAGCAGCCTGTTTTCTCATCCTAGCTTACAGCTACATGGACACCAAAACTCACTGCCACTACTGTTTAAACAAATTTAGGGATTTTCTAAGATTTAATTATTTACATTAATGTTTTTCTTACTGAAACAGCTCAAGTAGTTACTATTTCTGAAGTTAAATATCAACACACACATACACACACGAAGGAAACAAAATGCACACTTCAGTGCAGTGTATACTGCATCAAAGATGTGTCACACACCCTTGGACCTTGAGCAGACCTGACCTGTGGACTCTCTCCAGGGCCAGAGCTCATTAGCAGCTCAGGCTCTTGCTGAATTCCTTCAGCCAGCTCTCTAGCTTCTGAGCATGCTAGCAGCCTGCACTCCGACGTGGCCTAGCTAGTAAGTCTTCATCCTTGGTGGCCTCCTGGCTATTCATCTTTGCCATGCCTGCACAGCTGACATCAGAATGGTGTTCTGCAAAGAGCTGGGTGGCTGAAGTTGTCCACGGATTTGGTCAACACAATAGTGTTTCCTCACCGAGGGCCCGAAGTAGGGCTGAGCCAACACCAGCACCATTCCACCATCATGAGCACTGCGAGTGAGCCCTTGCACATGGGGGGTGTGCAAATGGGATGCTCTCTGCAGGGACTTCCTTTGGTCAGTACGAAAAGGCAGTGAAGTGGATACCGACAGCCTTTGAAAAGGGAATGGAACCCCGTAATGTCAGTGCTCGTAGCCTGTGTTTTACTTCACTCTTATTCTCCAAGGACTATAAAACTGAGCTGTTTTATATGTGTAAGTAGATTGGATTAAGTTATTTGGCAAGGTAAATGCCCCTTATGTAATCATCCTATAACAGGTATGAGTCTAAGGTGGAGGTTACAGAGTTCCATAACACAATGAAGACAGACCTCAACTGAAGAAATTACTTTAGCAGAATTCTTTTTTTTTTTTTTTTTTTTTTTTTTTTTTTTTTTTTTTTTTTTTTTTTTTTTTTTTTTTTTTTTGAGACAGGGTCTCTCTGTGCAGTTCAGGCTGGTCCTGAGCTCACTTTTGTAGCCCAGGCTGGTCTCGAACACGCACCAATCCTCCTGCCTCAGCCTCCCGAGTGCTGGGATTACAGGCGTGCGCCACCACACCCGGCTAAAATTTTTTATTTTATTTTTTTCTTGTTTCAGAACTTTTGTTTGTTTGTTTATTTATTTTCATGGCCAGCTCAGCCTGCTCTGAGGGCAGGGCTGGCGCAGCATGTGGTGCCAGGGATAGAACCGCGGTCCCTGCAGCCGCCCAAGCTTTCCTAAGCAGGCGCTTTAGACCACTGAGCCATCCCGCCGGGCCCCACTTTAGCAGAATTCTTAACCTGAAAAATCTAAGACAAATGAAAAACACTTCAAGTTCTCCTAAGGGATAGTAGAAGTCTCCGAATGCAGCAGTTTTTAGCTTTATCAGAAAAAACAATCTTCAGTGTCCAAAGCTTGAATTTTAATGGAATAAATTTCACCTTGTCATTTGTTTGAGATTAACATAAAGATTAGTATGCAGGAAATATTTGGAAATGTGCTTTCGTGTCTTTATTACCTAGGCTTGTAGAGAGTAAGAAAGATGTGACATTTGTTACCAGCTTTCTGCCCTGACAGTTATGTGCTAATTGCCACTGTGTCCGGTCTGACTAAATAGGCCTTGTATGCCAGTGAAGGATCAGAGCACAGGATGTGTCTTCTCTGGATGTGGGAGCCCTCCCTTAGACCCATAAAGGCAGCCAGCTTCAAAGATTTCTATGCTGCTTTTGTTAAATTATTTTTTGTATTCTTAAAACCAAGCTTTTGCTTTTGGTTCTTCTATGGAAACTGTAGTCAATTAAAACATTGAGCCAACTGAGTCTTTTTAGGTCCCATGTGTGTTCTCCACATTTTTATAAGAAAGTATATGAGTTATTGTGACTTGGGAAATCTCCAGTACTGCCAGGGTTGTGCTCAGCCTTAGGCCCCACATCATCTCCTGCCCACGTTCGGAAGTTTATGTTAGTGTGAAATAGCAAGAGAAATGCTGGGGGACAAGCGCTGGAGAAGGGGAGGAGTAACAGGAGCAATGCAGCCTGCACCCCTGCTAGCAGCACCCCCACCGTGCAAGGCCACTTGACGAACTCGGTGCCCACAGGTTTTTAGTGGTGTTGAAAATTGAGAGACATGTGTTTGAACATTCGCACAGTCTGTCTCCACCACGTCTCACCAAACACCACAGGAGCACAGAGACACCACCTGCCTCCCTTCCCTCTGCTCCTACTTAACAGTAGCTGAGGTGAGTAGCACCTCGGCTGTTGTTCATCTCTGTTTTATACCTTATAGTAATTGAACACAAGAGTATCTGCTCTGGATGGGCCCGAGTTGACTTCAGTGATCATTAAAGCTGTAGAAATGAGTGGTGCTTGCTATTCGCCAGCTGTGGCCTGAGTGATGGAATTCTAAAAATATGTAGTGTGCCTTCTCCTAAAGCACATGGCCCTGAATATGCAGAAGTAATCAAACACAGCAAGTAACCTTTAGGCGAAACTGGCTCTAGGCAGCTTCATAGGCAGCCAGGTCTCTATTCCAGTGACTGTAGTTGAAGAGCTGGAGACTTTGAAATGCCAAGGGACAATGATGGTATTACTAGCCTCTCTTCTTACATGAGAAATGAAATGAAAAGCATTCTACTTTGCACTGAGAGGTAATAAAACTTAGCAAACATTTACACTTGTGGAATGACATAAGGATGAAGCTCTAAAACGAACAACCAAATAAGAACACACATTTTATATTCAGATAGAATAATCAGCAAGTACACACCACTAAGAATGGTGTAGCTTGTATTATATGAATTTAAGTCTGAACTGTTTTATTTTTATTACTTTTTTGTATTTTAGGGAAGAGTCTACAGGCTGTTCAGGGTCTCACTACTAGGCTGGACTCGCAGTGATCCCCGTTTGCAGCCTCCCAAGAGCTGGGATTACAGGCGTGTCCACCACGCCTAGTTTCAGCTGCAGTCTCAGCAAGTTCCGGTGCAGACTGAAGAGTTTTAAAGGGCAGTTCAGGGAAGAGGGAGCTAGCAGCCTTGGCTGCGCACATTTCCTGCCTGAGCTTGTTTATGACTCACGATTTTGCGTTGTTCTCTCAGGTAGCTTAGGAAGCTGCGATTCAAAGAATCAGAGTAACGCATCTGTATGGCATAGTTTGCACGAAAGAATCAATCTCTGATATTCTAGTCCGTTCGAACACAGCTACTGAGCACCTGAAAAGATTTGTAACTTATTCCAAAGGTAAGAGCCCCTCTCTTTCCATGGACAGTGCTACTCATATACAGAGCAAGGAAGAAGACGGCCCTGGAGGGCTCTGGGAACTTTTTCTTCCACCTGTGCACAAGCACAGACTCCGGTCTTGTGCCCCCATATGCAATTCCGGTGCTTTCTGAGCCACTGCCAGCACCCCACTTTACCTGATAGTCGTCGTTATGGGACACTTTTCATTTAAATACTTTGAGCAAAACTATTATTTCATGTTATTAAATGAAAAACTGAGAAATACCTCTTACAGAGGAGGAACTGTTTCCATTCTTTACTGGAGAGTGTATGGGCACAACTGAAATTTTGTCTTGTATGAAATTGTTTCAGTAACACTTTTGTATTTTGATTCATGCATTTTATTTTGTCAGCTTCTCAGCAAAGCCCATGGGGCCATCACATCCATTCAGCAGATGTCAAATTTAACTTTCTCTTGCCACAGAGGAGCCTGTCTCCTCCTCCTCCTCCTCCTCCCTCTCTTGTCCCTAGAAAAGGAGAACAGCTGCTGGACCTCACGCTCCCGCAGGTTCGTCTCTGATTCCTCTTTTTCAGTCCACTCAAAAGCCAAGGGCCTGAACTGCTCCTTGCTAACGCTGCCGGGTGCACCCCAGCCTTTCTCACCTCATCTCCATGAAGCTCCAGTGCGGGGTGAGGCATCTCAAGGAGACCCTGTCCTACAGTTAAGCAGAGTTGTCCAGCTCAGCAGCATGGCGTCTCATCGCAGGAAGAGCCAGACAGGAGGATGACACATTTGCAGGGCTGATGCGGTCCTTCCATTGGTTTTTGCTATTTAGTACTTTAATCTTACACATTATTAAAATTATTCTCAGTACTCATGAGCTAAATTAAGTTAAACATTTCTCAAATCATATCCTATTTTAGATTAGATTTTTGTAAGTGGAGATCAGAACAAGTCATAGAGTATTTTCCTGACAAATCAGAAGTCCAGTAGAAATCAGAAATTTCTAGAATAATGGCACCTAGAGTATCATTTGGTGTGATGGTGACACGTAGACACACAATTTCCAGCTACAAACACGATAGTACACTATGAACTTTTAAGGTGATCTCTTTACACTCAAGTTCCTAAAATTATTTTTGATCTTTTATTTATCTGGTACAGTTTCTCACTACACACCTCAGCCTCAGTGATCCTCCTGGGTCAGCCTCCCCAGCGCTAGTATTACAGGCACAGCACGCTGTACCAGGGGTCAAACCTGGTTCTTGCGCTTGCCAGGCAGGTGCTTAGACACGGCTACGTCTCCTGCCCTGTGCTTGAATTAGTCAGCCTTACACTTTTCCCCTTCTGCCGCTGATATCTTTGAAAGTTCTCAATGTTTTGCACCTCTATCTCCTCACCTATAAAGTTAAAAGAGTGAAATAGATTATATCAGGATGACAATAAGAATTAAATGGGATAATTCATTTGTAAAGTACCCAGTGCACAATAAACACACAATTGAATCGCATTAATGGTGCAATCACTGTGATTTTCACGATCTCTCATCCCTTAAGAAATACCATCCCAAGTAAAGTTCACTGCTGTGCATTACTCTTGGCTCATTTGTAAAATATGAGGAATATTGGAAATATTTTAAAGTAGTTGATTTTAAATTCTTTATTTTTGCCTATTTGTTCATTTTAATGTGAGAGCCTGAAACAGAAAGATAGAATCTGAAGGGTACAACAGATACTGGCACAAAGGAATGAACTTCCTGAAAAGGAAGGAGTTACTGGGTTGACGAGAGGATAGGAGAGGGAGCAGGGAAGAGGTTTATCTACATAGGTCAGCAGGACAACTGCACCGTGCCTTTCTGCTGATGCAGGGAAAGGGGCAGATGGCACTTCGTCTCCTTGTTTTCAAGCATTTATATTTTTCCTCTTTCTAATTGCCTACACATTTCTTTTTCCTTTCTTTTTCCATTTTTACATGCAGCTATCTGGTAATATGAATAACTGGTAGGTAGACACCACCATTGTTTTGTATTATATTCACAGGATTACAACAAATACTGTGGAATTCACACTACTTTGCTAAGTGAAATTCTGTATCATTCGTAACTTTTTCTATTTTAATTCTAATTTGTACTCTCTAAAAAATGGATCTGCAGAGTATCAAGGATTATCTATCTATCATCTATCTATCTGGACAAGTTGCAGCAAAGTAGTTTAAACAATAGGAATAATATATTCTCTATTACACATATATTTCTCCTCCAGAAAAGTAAATCGCACTTCCACCTCTCAATTTTATCCAAGATGAGTTGTGTATGCAAATGTCGTTATTTACAATATCACAAGTACTCAACTTCATGGTTTAATGTGTGATGATAAACATTAATTAGATTTTTAAAATAAATAAAAGGTACTTTTTCATGAATGTTTAAATATTTTCCCATCCTTTTGCAACATTGTTTTATTTATCTTATTGGAGCAGATTTATCTTCTTTCTTCAGTCTGCTAATACTAGAAATGGACCGCTGGGATTGAATGGTTCCATTGGGGCGCTTAAGACAGGCTCGGCGCCTGCTCGCACGCAGTGCCTGCCCTTCCACTCAACTTCCTTCGCCCCCAACCGGCGCAGCGTGCGCACTGCTCACTAAGGATGAGACTCACTTTCGCACACTTTGCTCCTGCATGGCTGTGCAGAGACTAGGAAGACCAAGTTTCAGACAACAGACTTGGCAGCTGCTCACCCTTCTAACTTGGTTTAAAATCTTGCTGGTGTTAGAAATCTTTTGTATTTGAATTTTGTTACACATAAATCTTCCAGACAATTAGCATATATATCACTTACAAGCCTTGAACGGGCTGTTAGTTCACCTTTTCCCAGTTATGACCTGTTTACAGCCTGGAGGATCGTAATGTAGGCGAACTGAGTAGTCGATATCATTCACTGAGTGGAAAAATGAGAAGCCCTGGTCTTCTGATGCTTGAACAATGTTTATGTTATTATAACCCAAAGTTTCCCATGCTAATTTATAATACACACTTCTTATCTAAGCTATTTTCATATTGTATTTGACTATTTCATTTCATCATCTAAAGGTGCTAATTATTGATAATGCACCATGGAAAAATTTTGTAGCATATAGATTCAATAGTGAGTGCTATATATTAATACAGTAATACGTATGCACAGTAGAATTTTAATGAAGGGCATGCACGTTTGAATTTTGCCTCTTATGATAAACTGTTGTCCATTAATTTAGGTTAATTGCAAATGACCATGCCCCACTCTTGCAGTCACCTACTGTCCATTACTTCTACTGTGAAAATCTGAAGCTGTTCTAGTGCTTGTATAGGTGATGGGAGAAGCGAGACTTCCCGAGAAGGGCTGAATGTGCAACCTCTGGGAAAAAATGGGAGGTGTGCTAAGGGACAAAGACTGATGGTCACTTCAACTGCAATGAAAGAGTCATTACGGAAGAAGCTCATATAGGTTGGAAAACTAGGTTAAGTATAATTTTTATTTGGATTTGATTCCAATAAAAAAGAAAGAGGAAGAGAGGAAGAGAAACAGAAAAAGCGATGTCACAGAGAGAGAGAAAGAAAGAGAGAGAGAGAGGAGAGATGTTAAAGTTTCATTATTCAGGGTAAGAACTGGAGTGTAATACGTTTTGTTCCAAATCATACCACTTGTAGTGCTAGAAAACGAACTCAGGATTTCATGTATGTTAAGGAATTCATCTGCCACAAAGCTGCATCTCTACTCTTTCAATTTCTAATTTTATTTTTTAGGGAAGGGTCTACAGAGTGTTCAGGGTCTCACTACTAGACCAGACTCGTAATGATCCACCTGTTTACAGCCTCCCAAGAGCTGAGGCCACAGGCGTGCACCTCCATGCCCAGTTGCAATTGCTGTCTCAGCGCCCCAGGGGTTGAGCTCTGCAAATACTTGCAAGTGCTTTAATCTGCTGAGCTGTTTGGCCAGCCCTCTTAAAAGTTTTTATAAAACCTACATTCACAAAATTAATTTATGTTTCCTATTAAAAGCAGAAGACAAAAATGCAGGAAAAAATTTGGGTAACCAGATTTTAATGCTAATTACTCTTCTGCCCATATTCTTTTTATATTATTTGTATTGACTCCTTCTTTCTCACTGATGCCCATTAATCTCATGTTGTTCATTTTTGCCTCATCTTGCAGATGTTGAATTATTTTTTCCTGCATCCTAGCTGTTTCAAAGAGATCCTTTCTTATCTTTTCACTACCTGCAACTGCGTCTTAAAGATCTGAAAAACTATCTTCTCCTTCATTCATACGGTGTTGCCAGCTTGTGACTAAGATTTTATTTTCTTGTATATCTTTTTGAAAGTGTTTCATGTGATCTATTTCTCTCCTATATTGCTCATTCAGGGAATCCATCATTTTTCTATTCTACTTTAATTTTGTATCAATGTCTTCTTTAGTAGCATTTAAGTCTTTCATTATGGCTATCCTTTCTTTTTTTACTCCAGAGAAAAAGAGTTCTGAAAGAGTTTCTGCTCTATTCTCCTCTCTACCTTTCTGTAGTTGTTCCCCTACTTTAGATGGTATGAATTTAGAGATATCTTTTTTCACTTCAGAGGTTATTTCTGGTCTGGTTTCCTCTATACTTTTCTACAGTTGTTTTTTCCCTTCACATTCTATTAATTCATGCATTTTTTTTTTTTTTTTACTTCAGATGTTATCTCTGACTGGAGTTCTCTATACATTTCTGCCCTTTCTGTCTACCTCAGATGCTACCAATTCAGAGATCTTGGCTGCATGATTCCTGTTTTCTTCCATGGTAGTGTCTCCTGTATTTGTTCTGAGTGAGCTCAGGATTTGAGCTTACATCTTGCTCCTTCTCTTTGTCATTTTGTATAGCACTGACCTCCTCACTTTCGTGAAGTTATGCCATTAGTGCCTATTGAAATTTGGGCCCGGATCCACTAATCTTGATCCCATTCAGATGTGCCAGGCTGGGTCTAGCTGCTGTGCTCAGCTTCTTCCTGCTGCAGCTTTTGGAAGAGAGCCCTCTGTGCTCCCCTGGCAAGATGCTCAGCTCCTGGATTAGCTGGCAGGGTCTGACCCCAGCTTCTCTGCAGGGAACTTTGTTGCAGGGTTCCACAGCAGACGTCGGAGCTGGGCCCTCCCACCAGCCACAGGCTGTGGGCAGGAGCAGTGTTCCAGTGGTGATGCGAGGGCACACAGGCCAAGAGGTGCTGCCTGAGTGCTGGCCTGGTAGGTAGAGGCAGTGGCTGGGGGGGGCGGGGGTGCATGCAGGTAGAGAGGTCCTACCTGGGCATGGGCCTGGTAGGTGAGTGTGAGCATGCGGGGGCGGAGTTTGGGCTGTGGTGGTGCCGGGGTGCACACAAGTGAGTAGGTCCTGCCTGGGTGTGGGCCCGGTAGGTCAGTGTGGGTGGGCAGGGGCACCCAGGCAGAGAGGTCCTGCCTGGGCATGAGCCTGGGCCTAGTTTGTCAGTGTGGGTGGGCAGGGTAGGGTTCTGGTGGCTGACAAGGTGGGGGTGCACATGTGGAAAGGTCCTGCCTGGACACGGGCTTGGCCCTCATACAGTAACTGATGAAAAGGGCAAAATCGCTACATATTTCATAGAAATTCAGATGATTATCGAAACCTACTTCCAAAATCTATCTATCTATCTATCTATCTATCTATCTATCTATCCATCTATATTTTAGGGAAGGGTCTGTAGGGTGTTCAGGGTCTCACTACTAGATTACACTCATAGTGATGCACCGGTTTACAGCCTTCCAAGAACTGGGATTACAGGTGTGCACCACCATGCCCAGTTTCAATTGCTATCTCAGTGCACCCAGGGGGCAGGGACAGCACCACGGTCTTGGGGATTGAATGGCCAGACCTTGTACCTGCTTGCAGGTGCTTTAATCCACTGAGCTACTTGGCCAGCCCTTTGCTTCCAAAATCTTGCCTCTCACAGGACAGAAAACACAGAAGAAATGAGCTGTTTCCTACAACCAAATAAAATGCCAAAGCTCAGTCAAGAAGATGTAGAAACTCTGAATAACTGCAAAACAGGAAATAAAATTGAAAATGTAACATTAAAACTTACCAACAAGGAGAAGTCCAGGTGCTGCTGGATTCACAACTGAATTCCACAAGAAATTTAGAAAAGATTTAATGCCAATTTTTCTCAAATGCTTCAATGAAATTGAAAGGGAAGCAATTCTTCCTAACTCATTCCTAGAGGCAGGTATTACTCTAATTCTAAAAGCAGAGAAAGTTCCACTTAGAAAAGAAAGCTGCAGGCCAATCTCTAGTGAATATAGATGCAAAACTCCTCGAAAAAGATTCTAGCAGATAGAATGTAGCCAATAATCAGGAAGATCAGACATCACAGCCAAGTGGGATTTATCCGAGGATTCAAGGGTATTTCAACATATGCAAGTCCATAAACGCAATATACTATATCAAGAGAGCCCAGAACAAAAACCACATGATCCTCTCAATAGCTGCAGAGAAAGCTTTTGACAAAGCCCAAAGTTCATTAAAAAAAAAAAGCCTATAGAAAATAGGAATGGATGGTCGATATCTCAACCTGATAAAAGTCGTTTCTGAGAAGCCAACAGCCAGCATCATATTAAAGAGGGACTGAAAGCTTTCACTTTAAAATCAGGAATGAGACAAGGATATACACTGTCTCCACTTTTATTCAAAGTCAGCCAGAAAAACTAGAAAAGAGAAAGAAATAAAAGGAATAAGGACTGGAAAGGAAGTGATTTTTTTTTTTTTTTTTTTTGTATCAGGAATTAAATTCAGGACCTTGTGCTTGCCAGGCAAGCCCTTATTCTACTGAGCTATCACCCCAGCCCCTGAAGTGAATTATTATTTTTTGCAAATGGCATGTTTCTCTATATAGAGGACAGCAAGAAGTCTACCAAGTGTCTTGAAGATTTAATCACTTAATTCAGTCATGTAGCAGGATATGAAGTCAGCACCCAAAAGTCAGCGACATTTTTGTACACAATGAATATACCGAAAGAGTAACTAGGGAAAACATACCTGTCACGATCATTCCAAATCTTGAAATAATTAGGAGACAATTTTGCAAAGGAAGTAAAATATTTACACAGTAAAAATTATGCTAAGCTGAGAAAGAAGTTTGAAGATGATTTGAGAAAATGGAAAGATTCTCTGTTCTCTTGGATCAAAAGAACCAACCCTGTGGAAAAGGTCATACTCCCAAAATAGTAATACAGATTCGATGCAATCCCAGTTAAAATACCATTAGTATACCACGGAGCTAAACCAGTCTTTCCTTTACTTTATTTGGAACCAGAAGAAATCCAAAATACCAAAAGCAACCTTGGTAATCAAAGGAAAAGCAGCAGATATCAAAATCTCTGACTTAAATTTGTACTGTGAAGTGACTGTGACGAAGCCAGCACAGCACTGGCACAGAGACAGATCTGAGGGCCAGGGGAGCAGACCGGAAGACGCAGGCACACCTGAAAGCATGCTCAGCCACCTTAACTTTGCTAAAGGGGCCAAACATGCTCACTGGAAAGAAGATACCCTCTTAACTAAATGGTGTCGGAAAACTGGCTTTCCGCATGGCGAGTGCTAAAAGTAGACCTATGTCCATAACCATGCACTAAACTGTAGTTAAAATGGATCGAAGGTTAGAAACATGTCGGTAGGAATCCTAAAGACATGAGCACGTGGAGAGGGCATGAACAAAAGCCAGACTGCCCTGCAGGTGCTGCAAGTGCACTGCAACTGCGATCTCATCTTTTTTTAAGTTTCTATACTTGAAAGAGTATCTCAAGGCTTACCATATAGCTCAGTGGACTAAAGTGCTTGCAAGCAGGTTCAGGGGCCAGGGGTTCATTTCCTGGGCCTGCTGTGCTGTCCCCAACCCTGGGGTGTGTTGAGACAGCAATTGAGACTGGGCATGGTGGCGCATGCCTGTAATCCCAGCTCTTGGGAGGTTGTGTACAAGCAGATCACTATGAGTGTGGTCTAGTAGTGAGGCCCTGAACACCCTGTAGACCCTTCCCTAAAATACAGAAAGAAAGAAAGAAGGAAGGAAGGAAGGAAGGAAAGAAAGAAAGAAGGAAGGAAGGAAGGAAGGAAAGAAAGAAAGAAGGAAGGAAGGAAAGAAAGAAAGAAAGAAAGAAAGAAAGACAGACAGACAGACAGAAAGAAAGAAAGAAAGACAGACAGAAGAGAAAAAGAAAGGATATCTCCAATAGAGGAAAAAGAAAACCCACAAACTGGGAAAAAAGAAATTATACCTGACTGCTGCTCCTACAAAGGCCTTCTATCTAGAACATATAAACAGTTTTTTTTTTTTTTTAAAATGAGGACCCAAATTCAAAGCACTAATCCAAGAAAGGGCATTGGATATGAGTACACATTTTTAAGGTAAAGAAATACGAATGCTAAGTAAATATATGAAATAATGTTTGACATCATTGGTCACTCAAGAAAAACAAATTAACACTGAGATTCCCTCTCACCCCAGAAAGAATGCAGGCGAGGCTGTGGGGGAAAAGGCGCCCTTCTTCACTGTTGGTGGGAGTGCAGACTGGTAAAAGCATTATGCAAATCAGTGTGGAGATTGCTTTTGAAATTAGGATTGGAGGTCTTATTCAGCACAGCTATTTCCTCCTGGGTGTCTTTCCAAAAGAACTGGAAATATCATACTACAGAGATATGTGTGCACCCATGGTTACAGCAACACGATTTGTCATCGCTAACTCCTGGAAACAGCCTAAGTGCCCATCAACTGAGAATACATAAAGAAGATGCATTTTTACACAGTGGAGCTTTATTCAGCTATTAAAAAAGAGATAAATTCAAGGCTTTTATTGGTGAATGGATGCAATTAGAGACCACACATTTAAGTGAAATAGGTCAGACCCATATGTGCAAACACTGTACTATCTCCTTAGAGTAAGAATCGTAGAGAGCAAATAAGCCCTAAAGGGTACAATAGATCCTGGAAAAAGAGAAAGAACCTTCTAAAAGGAAGCAATTACTGAGACGAAGTGGACGGGAAAGGTAGTGAGAGAAATATATACATATATATATAATATAATGTGAATATTATGTGTGTGTGTGTGTGTGTGTGTGTGTGTGTGTGTAAGCAAGTTCAGTTTTGATTGCACAACTCTACTGTGGATTTCTGTGGGCCTATAGAAAGGAGCAGTTAATGTTTAATTTGTTTTGCTTCCTTTTTCCAATTGTTCTTTTTCTCTTCTTAATTTATTATATATTTATTTTGTTCTTTTCCAATTTTGCATGCATGTATCTGGTAATATGAACAACTAGTTGGAAGACAGCATTGTGCATTACAAGAAATCCTGTGAAATTTATATTATTTTGCTAAGTGAAATCCTGCAACACTTATAGTTTTTCTGTTTCAATACTATTTTGTACTCTTTTAAAAGAATAAAAAATATGCATAGCAATTTTGGGAATGTGACCATTTTGAACTATGTTGATTTTTCTTATTCAGGTACAAGGGATATCTTTCCATTTTCTGATATCCTTTTAATCTCCTTTTTTTTAGATTTCTGTAATCTTCACTGTATAAGTCTTATATTTTCTTTGTTAGGCTATTTCCTAATTATTTCATTTTTTTGCATGTTACTGTGAAAATTATAGATTCCTTTATTTCTTGCATTGAGTTTGTTGATTGTGTTTGGAAATGTTATTGATTTTTAGTGTTAGCTTGATATCCAGTTATGCAACTAAGTTTGATTATTAAATATAGAAAACTTTTTGTGGAGTCTTTGGGGTCTTCTATGTAGAACATAATACCAAGTATAAATAATGATAATTTAACTTCTTCCTTATCTATTCTTTTATTTCTTTCTCTTGTCTAATTCTTCTGCATAGTTTTTCCACAACAATGTAGAGTATGAGAGGTGATAACGGACATCCTTCTCTTGTTGCTAATTTTAAAGTAAAAGTACTTCTTGTTTAATTATTTACTGTCATGTTTCCTATTTGTTTTGCCAGAAATTATTTTTACCAGATTGAGGTAAAAACAAACTATTCCAATATTCCCTAGTTTTTTTTTTTTTTTTTTTTCTCTCATCCAGGAGCATTTTACTCTGTCTACCTATTTTTCTGCTTCTGTTGAGATGATCATGTGATCTTTTGTCTTTGGCTCTATTACTATGGTGTGCTACATATACTGATTTGTAGCACCATTCCTGGGGTGAGTGTTACTTGGTCATGCTGTATAATTCTCTTGATTATGGCCAACGTTCTGCTCTCCAATAATTTATTGGGGAGTTTTGTGTGCATATTCATTAGGGAGACTGGCTTGTTGTTTGCTTTTTGTTTGGGTCCTTTCCTGGTTTGAATATCAGGGTAACACTTGCTTCCAGGAATGATTTTGGGAGAGTTGCAGCCCTTTCAATTTTACTAGACTTTCAGCATGAGTAGCCTTAGGTCTTCTCTTTATCAGTTTTAGAATTCCAGTGAATCCATCAGGACCTGGGCTTTTCTTTTTCGTTATGTTTTTAATTACATTTCAATTGTATGGACTGATATTATATTATTTATAATTTTTCTATTTTATTTCAGTTCTGGCAATTCACGCGTGTTTTTCAAATCGATCATTTTTCTATATTTTGCATCATACTAGAGTTCATATTCTGGAAGTGGGTAGTAAAGATTTCATGAATTTCTGCTGGATCTCTTGTGGTTTCTGTCTTTCCATTTGCAAATGCATGAATTTGGGGCTTTTTTTTTTTTTTTTTTTTTTTTTTTTTTTTTTTTTTTTTTTTTTTTTTTTTTTTTTTTTTTTTTTTTTT
>PVJA010048576.1:0-14129 GCA_004027025.1 Myocastor coypus
TGGAAAAAAAAAAAAAAAAAAAAAAGTATACATGTCCAACAATGGCCAGGGGTTACTTCAGAGAGAGAAGGAAGCCTGGGCTTACAGAGCTTAAGAAGGGCTACTGTTCAAACAGAGATGCTGTTGCATTAGGCAGGTACTTCCCACCAAGAATGTAGTTTCATGATACAACTAAAGTAAATAAGATAAAACTACTTAAAATTAAACCACACTGCAGTGCATTTGGAACTTATCTTTATTATTTAATTATTTACTTATTTACATGGTGAAGTTATTTGTCCTTCACTGTATCGGCAATATCACGGAGTGCCTGGATTCTTTCTCTCCTGCTGCTGGGATACAGATTGAATGACATGGTCTCAGGCACTGTATGCTAAAGACCAAAATTAATCCAGTGAAAGAGAAAGGGCCACTGTCACAGTGTCTCCCCCAAAGACAAAGAAATACTAACTAGCAGACAACCTGGCAGAAGCTCTCCTACTAATGCACACATGTACACACATGCACACACATACACACATACACACACACACACACACACACACACACACACACACCACAGAGGCACTCTTCAGGGATGCCATATTCCCATGTCCATTCCTGGTCCAGTATGGAGAAAAAGAACAGGATGACCAAGAGAGGCCCAACGGAGTGGAGACTGTGTAATCAACCAGCTTTACTACATTTTTTTAAAATGTACCTAGTACAGGGTCTACAGGGTCTCAGTACACAGATCAGACTTGTAGTGATCCTTCCTGCTTTTCACCATCCCAAGTGCTAGGATTATAGGCATGTGCCACCAGGCCTAGTCTCAGTACACCCTGGGGGTAGGAGGGGCACGGCAGGCGAAGGATCAAACCTCCTGCCCCTGCTTCTGCTTAAGCAGACATTTTAATTCGCTGAGCTATCTGGCCAGCCCCTAAGCTCTAAGCTCCACTACTTTGGTGAAAGGGGTCTCTCTTCCTCTTTGATAAATATCCCCCACTTTAGAAATTTTTAAGTAATTATTTAAAGTTTAGACTGCAAGCACTTCTTCAGAAAATGCAGCTGTCCTTTAGCCAAAATGAGGCGTGGTATAGGGCAGTTTATAAGGAACACAATGTCTGTTAGGGATCTTGGGAGACCTTCTATGCTTGGTGTTCCCAGCAGGCTGTGAACTTCATCAGGGAGAGTCTATTCTCACTGCTGTAAGGCTAGTCTCCCATAGAGTGCCTGGGACACAAGAGGTGTCAATAAATATTTCATGCAGCAGCCAGTATGGCTGTCTTGAAGAACAATTCCGACCATGTCACTCCCCCTGCCCACGCACTCCAACGCTTACCACTCAGGAGAGTCCCTGTGCTCAGCATGAACTCACAGGTAATGAAGATCCTCAGGGAAGTTAGGGACAGTGAGTCTGAAAAGGAATATCATCTGACTAGTCATAAAGGAAATACACAATTGAGGAATTTATCTATATCTTGGAGCTGCAGCTGTTTGCTTTCAACAAAGTAACCAACCAGAGTTGCCTTGCACTGGGGCTAGATGTAGAGAGAACACTGATACCTGAAACACTAACGTTGGCCAACTACTCATTCTCCGTCATAGCTCAGAGTTCTATAAATCAGAGAAGAGCTCAATGTGGGTAGACATTTACCTCAAGTTGATAAATCAGTCTACTTTCTTCATCATATTAAGCCACACATGAGAGTAAGGTTTCAGCTAACATTTTAATGAGCTGCTAAAAGACAAGCGTATGCAAGTGCAAGAAGGTGGAATGCCTGAGAGATGCAGACATGCCTGGGTTCGTACTACTTCACAGCCTATTCTCCATGGACTGCACTGGGTGCTTACAGGAAAGATGAAGGACAGGGCGGTATAAAAAAAAAAGAAAAGAAAAAACTAAAGCTCCACTGAGAATTCCCTCTCCAACGAAACAGAAGTCTTAAGCATCTGAAAAAGCAGCAAGAATGAAGAAAAAAGAGGCGGAAGAGATGCCAACTCCACAATACTGGCAAAGACTCAGGGAAGCTGGGGAAAGGAAAAGCCCGCTGCTGTACGAATAGGAGGAAGCACTAATTTTAGAGGGGCAGCCTGACTGGTGGATGAGCTTCACCCAGGGATACAGCAGATGCCTACACTGAGGGCTTAGTAAGAAAAGAAACAGAATATCCTTTAACGCTCCAACCCGGCTAGTGAGTATTATTTTTTAAAAATGTTTCCCAGCACACTGAGAGGGGCAAAGGGAGTGCAGAAAGAACATCTCCAACATGCTGGCCCCCAACGGATCCCTAAGGCTGAGGGCAGGGCACAAAAAATTTATTTATTTATTTATTTATTTATTTATTTATTTATTTTTGTCTTTTTGAGACAGGGTCTCACTATGCAGTTGAGGCTGGCCTTGAGCTCACTTTTGTAGCCCAGGCTGGTCTTGAACTTGCACCGATCTTCCTGCCTCAGCCTCCCGAGTGCTGGGATTACAGGCATGAGCCACCATGCCCGGCCTAGGGCATGAAAAATTTAGAAACCCTCCCGCCCCCAAGAAACCACTCCTATCCTAAGCACAAGTTAAGCTAGAAAACTTCAAAGCTGGGCTGGGCGTGGTGGCTCACGCCTGTAATCCCAGCACTCGGGAGGCTGAGGCAGGAGGATCGGTGCGAGTTCGAGACCAGCCTGGGCTACAAAAGTGAGCTCAGGACCAGCCTCAACTGCATAGCGAGACCCTGTCTCAAAAAGACAAAAAAAAAAAAAAAAAGAAAACTTCAAAGCTGGTGATCAGTGGAAAATAATTATAACAATAACAAACAAACTGCACACCAAGCCTAACCACTGACCAGATTCACTCAGCTCTCTTTGGTGAATGTTGCTTAGGGAAAGACATACGCCCATTTCTAAACAAATTTTATTTTACTTTATTCAGTTTATATTGTCCTTTATTCATATAGTTAGCTTTATACCCCAAAACAGTGTCTCACACACACACACACACACACACACACACACACACACAGAAAACTTGTCAGTAAACAAATGAATGAAAAGAACTATACTCACAAATGACTGTCCAAACGGAAAAGGGATTAAGCAAAAAAAAAAAAAATACATACCTCACCCAAATACACACTCACACACATGATAGTTGATCCAGCTCGATAGTGAAAAATATGCAGAAGTAGTTTTACCAGAAAGAACACCAGAAGTGTCTAAAATATTAACAATAAAGCGAATAAAGCCTTTAAGAAGCTCATCAGAAGACTCCCCGCAGCTGAAAAAATATAGTGAATTGGAAACATATTTCCCCAACTAAAACACAAGTGGAAAAATAAAAAGTTACTTGAACAGAATCTCAGAGAGCAATGGGACAATATCAAATTGTTTGACACAGGAAAGCAGAGAGATGTCTCAGCTTTTTCCTCCTGAATTGGGTTGGGTTGGGTTTGGTTTGGTTTGGTTTGGTTTGATCTCTTCACTCCATTATTTATTTTTCACTTAATTTTCTAATCATCCATCATTTGTTGTACCTTTTTATCAACTTTCGAAGTTACTCTTGAAATGCTAATATATATATATATATATATATATATATATATATATATATACAGCATTTATAATACATATATATATATATATGTATTATATATGAGAATTCATCTTTGGGAGACATTTAATCCAGCAGAGTTCAGAGGTGTAGAGAAGCAGAGAAACGATTGGATTGCAGGGGTACTGGCCTGAGCAATGGACTGACCCAATAATGGGCCGAAAGGGCTGCTGGGAGGTGGGACCCGGTGGGAGGGACCAGGGGACAGAGGCTGCCTTTCAGGAGTATATCTTGACCCTGCCCTTCCCTCCAAGTCTGGCTCATTTCCTCTCTCTCTCTCTCTCTCTCTCTCTCTCTCTCTCTCTCTCTCTCTCTCTCTCTCTCTCTCTCTCTCTCTCTCTCTCTCTCTCTCTCCCCCCCCCCCTTCCTGGTTGCCTGTAGGAGACCAGAAGCCTCTGAAACTGTGAGCCAAGATAAAGCTTTCTTTCTTTCTATAGTTTCACTTGAGTATCTGGTCACAGCAGAAAAAAAAAAAAAAAAACTGACAAACTCAATATAATTAGTACAACATGCTTTATATTTTCCCATTTCCACACCAGTGGTTTTTGTTGTTGTTCTGTCTATGAATTTTATGTCTACATTTGTTAAAAGTCCCACAATGCTTTTTATTTAATTGTTCTCAGGCTGTCTATTCCTTCTTCTTTGCCTGTGTTCCTATCTGAGATTATTTCCCTTTAGCCTAAGGAACTCCTTCAAGAATTTCTTATAAAGCAGGCAGATCTACTGGTGAAAAAAGTTCTCACCTTCTATGACAGGAAATGTCTTTATTTCATTTCTGTTTCTGAAGATTGTTTTTTTCTGAAATAACATTCCAAGTTTGTAGGGCTTTCCATTTTGGTCCTACAAATGTTCCATTCAATTTCATATTTTTTCCACAATGTTTATTTCAAAGAGAAAAAAAATACCAATAAAACAGAGTTTCAAAATAGGTCAATAGGAGAGTAACAATAATTAATTTATTACATATTGTTGTTTGCATAGTAGTTACTTAGAGTACAAGATATAGGCATGAAATGTTGTCTTTTCACACTTTTAAGCTATTAAATATCATTTTGTTCTTACTTTTGGAAGTACTGTACCTTTTTTTTTTTGGACAGTTAAGATGTTCACCTTATCTTTCAAGGTCGGTAACTTGAATATAATATACCTGGGTATGATATTCATTGCAGTTATTTGGCTTGGTGTTGAGATTCTTGACCTACAGGTTAATGTCTACCATTAGATTGGAAAAAAAGTCTTGGCTCATTTCTACAAATATCATCTAAGCATCGTTTTTATTTCCTCTTGGTTTTCCTGTTATAGAGGTGTTATGCCTATTGATAATATCTCATACTTGCTTTTTCCTTATTTTGTGTGGGTTTTGTTTGACTTTTGTTTCTATTCACTATTCATTCTTCATTGACCTTTGCTTTGCTCTTCCTTCGGGCTTACTACTCTTGGCTTGTTCTGTGAAGGTGTGTCTTAGTATGGTTTCTACCTAGTTGTCTCCCCAGAGCCGCATGCTCTGAAAGGCAGGACTTCTGTGAGGTGACTGGGGCATGGGGGTGTCATGCTCATCAGCAGATGAGTCCACTGAAAGCTCTCTGCTTAAATGTGGTATGCAGAGACAAATTGTGGCCCAGGCATGTTGTCCCTGGAGACATAGCCTAGAAGACCCACTCCATCTCCCTCTCTCCTCTGCTGATCCCTCCATGCTTTCTCCCTACCATGACATGAGCAGTTGTGTTCAGCCATCCTCTGTTCTACCCAGTCCTGCCTTGGTACCAGCTGAGACTCTAGACTGAAATTTCTACAAACTCTGAATCAAAAATGAAATCCACTCTCCTTTTAGCTGTGGATGCTGGGAATTACATCTTAACAATGAGAAGACAATTAAGATGGATCTGTTTTCATTGTACCCAAAAACACATGTCCTTGCTCATATGTCATTGACTTTAAGGAATATCAACTGAATAACTTGCAGTTTGTGTATTTTTCAAAAGTAGCAAATTTTTAAAGAGAATAAAAATAGTTAAAAAATTAAAAATGATACAGAATTTCACTCAATTAAATGGTAAGAATTGAACAATGCTTGTTATAGTGCATATTATTGTCTTCAAATTTGTTGTTCAGATTGCCAGATATAAACATGTAAAATTGGTCAATAAACTAAAAAGGAGAAAAATTTTGAGCATTAACTATTCCTTTCCATAGACCAGTAGACATCAGCAGTATAATTATACAAGCTCTTCTGTGTATATACATACCTTTTTCTTTCTTTCTTTCTTTCTTTCTTTCTTTCCTTCTTTCTTTCTTTCTTTCTTTCTTTCTTTCTTTCTCTGTCCTTTTCCTGTTTCCAGGGTTTCCTTCCCTTGGAATAGCTCCTTTCTCTTACACAGTATCTATTGTACCATTTGCATTTTATTTATTCTTTCAGATACTTACACTAGAGAGATAGTACAATGTTTATACATGTGAGTCTGATTTATTTCACTTATTATAATGGTCTCTAGTTGCATCCATTTACCTATAAAAGCCTCAAGTTTATCTTTTTATACCTGAGTAATATTCCATTGTATAAAAATACAGTATCTTTTTTTATCTATTTCTCAGTTGATGGGCATTTGGGTTGTTTCTAAGATTTAGCTATGGAAAATTGTGCTGCTATAAACATGGGTGCACATATATTGCTGTGGTGTGATGTTCTCAGTTCCTTTATTTTAATGAATGATCACCTTTCTTCACTTTTGGACTCTATAAAAACTTCAATCTGTGCCCTTTCTAAAGCACATATGATTAGAGGAGTAGAAGGGCCACATGTTTAACTGGACCTCTGCTAGGTTTTACCAATTATGCTTTCTCTATAGTTCTGGATAGATCAATTTCTAGGGTTTTTTTTTTTATATCTGCATTTTTAGGGGATGACAACTAGCTTTTGAACTTAAGGCCTCACATATGAGCACAAGCTTTACCACCAAGCTAACTCTTTAGCCCTTGAATTTTTTTCCAGCAGTTTTATAAGTATTTTATTTTTAAAAAAGACAAAAGTCCTAGACCCACTCTTAGAGAGAAATAAAGGTTTATTACAAGCAAGCATATATACTCACCAGTACTGTTTCCCCCCATTCCCAATTGGATTCTAATTCACAATGATTCAGGATTGCACACTGGCAAAGATGAACATCAAGTTCTGTATCCAAACTAAAACAACAACAACAAAACTTCAGAGGAATAAAATAACATTTGACTTTAACGAGCATCTTATGTGAGAAAACAAGCTTGTTCTGAGTCCTAAACTTAAGCTTTTAAGATTAAAACTAAACTAGATTGGTTCCTTATGGTGAAGGTATGGTGTCTAATGAAGCATTATAGAAGTTGTGCCACCTACCAAGCCTATAGGAAGATTCTGCTGTTCCTTCCAGCCCCCCGAGTCCAATGACAGGATACAGGATGGAGAGCTAGGCCTCTAGAAGGTTGCAACCAGGAAGTTCAAAGGGATCTGCAGTGAACAACTAAAGGGGTAAGACCTGAAGACCGAGGAATCCAGGTGTGCTTTGGAATAAGGTAAACATCTGGATTTCCTCTGATCTGCTTTATTCTCTTCTTTTCTTTTCTCTTTCTTTCTTTCTTTCTTTCTTTCTTTCTTTCTTTCTTTCTGACATTTCTGAAAGTTCACATATAACCATTCCTATCAATTTTGTTTTCCCAAAGAATCAAAGATGCTTAATGCTAGCTACCACAGAGATGCATGAGTAGGCAGAATGAATAAGGTCTACACATGTGCAGTGCAAGTTAAAAGAAGTAACTGATGGCCTACCATGGAAATTTATTTTATCTCACAGGTCTTACACATTCTGAGTGTTTCCTGCTGAAGTTCAAGTGAGCTGGCAGCAACTTAATTTCTGAAATTATATGAGGGGAAATAATCCCAACTTTTAATTTATTGGCAAACTATTCATTTCAGTTCGGTGAGCACATAATTCATATCTTATGCATGCTCCTCATCACTGGATGAATTGGGATGCAGGAGACCTGCGCTTAATGGATGCTAAATGACACAGGGATGAAACACAACAGAGCCACTCCTTAAATGCTTCCTTGTGTGTGAAAAGAATCCGATTTGTCTCTGGACACTCAGAACTTCCAAGCAGGCACACATAACCCACTTTGAAATGCAAATAAATGTTGATCATATACACAGTTAGTAGGGAAGACGTTAAACATTTAATTGCACACATAGGAAAAAGAAATATTTCGATTTTTCGGTGACGTCACTTTCTGCTACCGGCTGCCAACCACATTTTAGAAACAGACTGAGTGAGCATAAAGTGAACAAGGATGCCAAAAGGCTATGTGTACAGAGCACAGAATGCTCCATACCTCGTGCTTGTTGACTCAATGGCAGCTTGCTTGAGTTTGCCCCTAGGATTTCATTTTGTCCTCTAAAGTGCTTTGCATGCCCATTTCATAGATGATGAAATTGGAGCTTGCAGCAATGAATGGGCTCCCGCCATCCAGTCCCAAAGCTGTGGCTGAGTGCGTGGCGCTCTCTTCCCCCTCTATGTACTCTGCCCAAGCAGCCAGGAAGGACGGACAATGAGAAGAAGGCTGGAGCCTTAGCTGAGATGTGGCAGCATGCGGGCTTCCCGAGCCATGCAGGCAAGGTGAGTTGGTGGCTTGTATATGAACAGCAGAGTGGCCACACCAGCTCTGTGTGAGGTCTCCCTTGGGGCAGCTGCAGTAGCACCAGGAGCTTATTGAAGCCACAGTGTCAAGGGAGGAATACAGATAATGTGGGAGCCATCCAGTGAGCCCTGGGAAAAGGGCCTTGGGGCACAAAGTGGGCACCTTGAGGGCTTCCTGTGAGGCTGGGAAACAAAGCTGCTGAAGACAAACCTGTAGGTAGAGTGCCACCCTTCTGCAGGACAGGTGGCTCTATGGATTCTCAGGCTACACACTGGTGTTCCCTCCCAATCTGGCCCAAAGCACTCTTCCTTTACCTTAAAATGTAATTGAACAAAGGGCCTTGGGACTTTGTCTCCACTCTTTGGTTATTCCCCATTCACCCCTGTATTGCTGCTTTCTCCCCGATGGCCCACAGACTTACAACTGCCTGCTGCTGCATTGACACGAAGTCCTAAAGCCACAGGTCCAAAAGGAAAAACAATTAGACCAGCACAGAACAACCTTCTCAAGGATTGGTGAGTTCCTCTGGGCTCAGTCCGTTTTTCACAATTCCTTTCAACCTGGCTGATAATTATGCAACTACAGTACCTGCTGGAATCAATTGGTCTTCCAAACCCGAACACGTTTATCTTTATCTAAATGTAATTTATCTAAAATGCCATGTGGGTGTGAGCATTCTGCGTTACCACAAAGGCTTTTATTTTCTTCTTAAATAATGCAACACCTTAACGGAAAATATTCCCACTAAATAAATTTTAATGAGCACTTATTTGTCCAAATTGTCCTTTCCCTCCATGGCACAAATTTAATATGAACTTGAAATTATCAGGAGCGTTTTGTTCTAATGAGCTTTGGGAATAAATCACGCAAAGACGAATCATTTTTCTACGTCTTCCTAAGCTGCAAATGCTGCAGTAACAACTTCCTCCCCGGTGTGAAGTGTCAGTGTCTTATCTCGCATCTTTACAGGAAAATGTCACAGGAGGAACCATGTCGGGCTGTAAGACACTGCCAGAGCTTAAAATGAACATGTAAGAAGCCAAACTGCCGCAGAAGAGTGTGTAGCATTGTTGTCTACTACAAGTGACAATGCAGGCATCTGCTATTTGAATACCATGCATTGAATCATTTTTTTCTGAAAAAAAAAAAAAAAGAAAAGAAAAAAGAAAGCAGATTAGATATATTACCCTGTATCCTCAACAGGCTTGAGAATTGGGGTCTCATGGTGCTCACCAGGCATTAAAGCAGGGACAGATGGAGAACTTGAGTAAGTGCCTTCCAGAGGAGATTTCCAGTCCGAAGAAAAATTACGAGTCAGTAGAGTGGGAAGCCAGATTAGAGGGAGCCCCCTTAGACGCCAGAATGCGCAGTAATTGCTCCTATAGACTTTTCCTGCATCTGATATACTGCCAAAGGGAGCTGTTGCCATTTCTGGGTCTTTTTGTCTTTTTATAATAGGAATTACAACAAAAGGGGCCATTTAATTCCATTCGAGGGATATGTACTGCATATCTCTAAGAGCTTCAGTGTATTAAAATTAAAAAAAAATTTTAAATCCATTTTTCAAGAAGTGCTTCTCAGGAATGAGGAACTAAGCATGAAACATTAGTGAGTGTCAGACAATCAGATTTTTCTTTGTAGACCGGGAGTGCGTGGGCTCAGGGAGTAGCTCAGCAGGTGAAATCACACCAAAGCCCCACGCTCGCCGTGTGCAGCAGGGCTTTTGACAGTGGCCAGTACATGGGCTCCGACTGCTGACGGCTTCCCCAGCCCTGGGAAGACGGCCTGATGAGGTCAATTAATCTTGTCGAAATTTTGCTTCCGCCTCAAAGGAAGAACAGACATCCAAAAGCAACTGCGCACGGGCAGCAGGCCCTCACAGGGCTCTGTCCGACCCTCACCCCCAGACATCTCCAGTTGCCTCTGCCACTATCCTCCAAGTTCTATCTGGCAGAAGCTCTGTCCTTGGGAGTGACCAGAGGATTAAAACTTGAGATCTCCAACAAGATGCAGAAGGTGAGACTGCTTAGTCCATGCAGACAGAAGGTGGAGAAAAATATTAGATGTGGTTAAAATGATTTTGTAACTAGTAATGGTACGCTAATCTCTTAATACAGCTGTCCTAATAGAATTTCTATTGCTAAAAGCCTAAAAATAGCATGTATTAGGCATTTAACACCCAGAGGGCACTTACATATTTGCTTCGGAATTTGGTCCTCAGAACAATTTGTATCAGTGGAGCAAGACTTTCATAATTGTGAGATAAGGGAATAAGAACTCTGGGGGAGGGCCCGGCGAAATGGCTCAGTGGTCTAAAGCCCCTGCTTGGGAAAGCTTGGGCAGCTTCAGGGACCACGGTTCGATCCCCGGCACCACATGCTGTGCCAGCCCTGCTGCCAGCCCTGCCGTTGGGGCAGGCTGAGCCGGCCATAAAAATGAGTGAATAAACAAACAAAGGTTCTGAAACAAGAAAAAAATAAATAAAATAAAAAAAATTATAAAAAAAAAAAAAAAAAGAACTCTGGGGGATCCTATAGCTAGACGAAGCTGCGTAGAGGGTGGGTGAGGAAATAAAGCTCAGGTAAACACGTGGTCTTAAATCCTATTCTTCTTTTGGGTATCGGACAGCCTGGGGTAGTTGCTGTAAGAGAGATCCAGCCTGGACTTCTCTTCCCTATCAGTGCATCTACTCCACAGTTCAAGTTGAACAAGATGACTCAATGCACAAAGAAAACTTTATACAAGGACTCTCCGCATGTCTTCCACTTTTAATCCTTTAAAGCTTTTCGTCTCAGTGCAGGTGCTTCTGGTTGTACCAGTGTTCACAGCAGAACCCTTCAGGTCACCACGACAGCCCCTCCTCCCTCACCAACGAAGCGCATTTCCCATCTGCACAAACACTGGCCCTGCAGTGTCCTGTGAGTAGAGCTCCACCATGCCAGACGAGTCGCCGCCATCGCTTCCCTCTTGCTGCAGTGGCCTCCAAAGCTGTTCTCACCACCTTGGATTTGATCTGTGTCAACCACAGATGTGTGACCATCACTTTGCGGCCTGTATCATTCTCCCTTAGTCCTTTCAGGGCAATTAAGCTCTCCCTCTTTCAGCTCTTACCAGCTGTCTTGGCGTCTTCCTCCTCCTCCTCCTCCTCCTCCTCTTCCTCCTCCTCCTCCTCTTCCTCCCTGTTACACTTCCAGCCTGCCAAGTCCCTTCTCACCACTGGACTACCCCATGTAACTAACAATCTCTGGGTGATTTGCGCTGTTAGCCAATACCCATGGTTTCTTCCAACTCTCCGTCATCCCTTCCAGAAATGCTATCTTCCTTCCAACCCCTTTTCTCAACTCCCCTTTAACCTCATGGGCAGGGAAAAACTGTGACCTCCACAAAGGTGTCCAAAGCCTACACTTGTAGGTGATAAAAAGAGAGCCTCCCCACATGATCAAGCTAAGCATCTGAGAAAGATGATCCAGTTTGGCTCAGACTTCTCTCATGGATCCTTGTCAAAGAAAGAAAGAGTCAGGAGAGTCCGAGAAGAGTTCAGGGATGGAAGCAGAGGTTGGTTTGCTGCGATGAAAGCAGGCGGCCTAGAAGGTAGGAGAGACAGAGGCATACGTTCTCCCTTGGAGCCTCCAAGACAACCTTCAACGCTTTTTTATTTTATTTTTATTTTGAGACAGAGTCACACCAAGCTGCTGAAGTATACAGGCTGGTTCACCCTTGTGATCCTCCTCCCTCAGTCTCCCAGAATGCTGGGATACTCTACCTAGCTTCCTCACATTTCTTGTTTTGGCACCCCTGAGCCTACAGCTTTTGACACAGGGATCTGGTTCCAGAAGGTATCGATAAATTCAAAGAAAGTGTTGATAATTCAATACAAGGTATTGTTGTGGTAGAACAAGCTACCATGGCTTAGTAAAGTCATCAACACATGTGAGGTAAAGCTTCAGAGAAAGGAGCACCCTTCAGGCAGTGTGTGACTGTGTTCTAGAGAAGGAGGGACTTAGTCTGCTTCGTTTCCTTCTACGCCAGGTCTGCTTATGAAGGACACTGTCACTGACTGGTGTCTCTGAGTTTATAGCACAAGGGAAGGAGGAGCTGGGTTCCTCTGAGGGACAGAGGATGACACTGAGTCTCTCTCTGAAAGGGAATCCTCCACAGTAGAGGAGCATGTGGAGCAGTGCTGGGTGTCTGCCTGTCCTGGAGTAGACTCCTCCAGGGGAGACAGGCAGCGCCTCCTTGGAGGGGAAGGCCATCTTGGAGCACTTAATTCGACACATGCTTTACATCCAAGCAGCAAGACACAGCACCCCAGCCTGTGTACAGTACCAGACAAGAGAACTCTCCACTAGGGGTAACTCCAGAGCAGCATTCGAATTAACCCACACAACTCACATTTTAAATTCCAGCTCTGCCAGTTTCGTTCAGAAGCCAGAGGCAAGTTGCCAGATCTCTCCTTTTCCTTATCTGCAGGATGAGCGTGCAGTGCCCACCTCAAAAACCTTTTCAAAGACTAAAGGATATGGGTTAGCCCACCGGCACATAGCACGGATTCCGGAAACGGTAGGAATAAATGTTATTGTGATCCTTCTGTTCTGAGAAAGGGAGAACAAAAGCACTCGCCAAGCGTTTTCCCAAGCCACCTTATATTTCTCAGGCTGTCGCAACCCCGTAGTTGTGTTCACAATACAGTCGAGCAAGCCAGATGTCACGCTTCCCATCCTGCAGGCGAAAAGCTCAGCTTGGGGACTAGAGCCATCCAGCGCGTGACTGCGGGGATGGTGGATCGTTCTAGAGCTGCCGTGGCCTCCCTGAAGGTGGCAGGGCTGTTCTTTCACTGTGGGAATGAGTAATCAATACACCTGCGGGAGCGCTGTGGCGAGGACTCTGCCATGCACTCAGAGTTTCTGAGAAAAAAAAAAAAAAAAAAAAAAGAAATTGGCAAACCGTATTGTCAACAATCAGACGGGATCAACCGGAGGAAAGGACCCTGACGAAGCATTTTCTTTTAGTTTTCTTTGAAACAGAGCTGATTTCCCCAGACAAATGGAGAGCTGAATTCTTATAATTATCTATGCATACACTCCTGTCATCTCCTATATATGTGGAAAGTACATGTTAGTTTGCCAGTAAAGAAAAAAAGACAGAGATGTTATTTTCACATCTTAACAAGCTAAAACTCCCCTCTATCCTCACGACATCAACACGACACGATCTAATGAATTTTAGGAGCAGGGCAACATGTGTAGCTATAAGAAAACGAGCGAGAGAAAAGCGTACCACTTCTTGTCCGCATGAAAATGGAATGAATTGCTTCCTGATTATTGGCAGAAGCGGATTAAGGATCTTTCTCTTTCTCGAAAATGAACTCTACTCCAGCTGAATGTTGCTGATGAGAAGGAATAATAGGTCGCGGGGACAGATGTGCATCAGAATTGCTGTCCCGAGCCCACACATCCTGTCAGGGAAGCGGTTCCTCTTCTAAGGCGCGTCTGAGACCTCCAGGCTCAACGGCAGGAACCCACGGCTGGCTGCCGATTCATGAAGACTTGCTGCGGGCAGTGGAGGTGAATGGGTTCTCAGCTGGAGGAAGCCAGGCGGGTGCTAGCAAGATGCCGGCTCCCAAGGGCTGGGAGATAGCTCAGTAGAAGAAGCGCTTGCCTGGCAAGCACAAGGTACTTACGAAGTAAGTACATAAGTGAGCCAGGCATGGTGGCACATACCAGCACTTGGGAGGCTGAGGCAGGAGGATCAGTGCAAGTTCGAGACCAGCCTGGGCTACAAAAGTGAGCTCAAGGCCAGCCTGAGCTGCACAGCGAGACCCTGTCTCAAAAAAAAAAAAAAAAAAAAAAAAAAAAAAAAAAAAAAAAAAAAAAAAAAAAAAAAAAAA
>PVJA010048577.1:0-14122 GCA_004027025.1 Myocastor coypus
CAGGGTCTCACTATGCAGTTCAGGCTGGCCTTGAGCTCTCTTTTGTAGCCCAGGCTGGTCTTGAACTCACA
Organism: Myocastor coypus; assembly: GCA_004027025.1. Taxonomy (NCBI): domain Eukaryota; kingdom Metazoa; phylum Chordata; class Mammalia; order Rodentia; family Myocastoridae; genus Myocastor; species Myocastor coypus. The sequence goes on from PVJA010048577.1 coordinate 72, forward strand.
CCGATCCTCCTGCCTCAGCCTCCGGAGTGCTGGGATTACAGGCGTGCGCCACCACACCCGGCTTTAAGATCTATTTAACTAGGACTAGGGAGATGGCTCAACTGTCTGAAGGTTCAATCCCTGGTACCACATGCCTAAAGCTGGGCATGGTGGCACTTATACCCATAATCTCAGCAACACTCACACCTGTAATCCCAACACTGGGGAGGCTGAAACAGTAGTATCGCCACAAGTCTGAACTGCATAGTGAGACCCTGTATCAACAACAAAAGATCTATTTAACTAGGAAAAACCCCCTCAGCAGCAGAGTTCTCCTGCTGCTTTCAAGCATAGGGGGGCACAGTGGGAAACAAGAATTACAAGTATTCCACCCTGGCACTGTGTTGCATACCTATAATCCCAGCTATTCGGGAGATTGAAGCAGGAGGATAACAAGTTCCAGGCCAGCTCTGGCAACCTGGCAAGACCCTATCACAAAGAGGGCAAAAGAAAAGATTCATTCCAGATTCATCCATTTGACCAATTATTGTAAATCTTCTAAGTATGAGACTATGCTAGAAGATGGGGTACAGGGGGAACCAAGGACCCCCTAGCTTTAGCAGGCTTTCTAGTTGAGTTGGGGAGATGATGTTATTCAACAAGTCGCAGAAATGTAGCATATGGTGAAAATTGTGATAAGCACCATGAAGGAAGAGTGCCAGGGCATAAAAAGCTAGCGGGGGGCCTAGGAAGACGTCAGTTGGAGCAAGGTTACCTTGAGGATTGAGTGTCTGACTCAAGATCTGCAGGATAAGTGAGAATTACCCAGAATACTGTGTGATATTGGCAGAGGGATGCCATGTGGCTCAAACTTAAGTGGCTGTGAGAGTTACCTGGGACTCTGTTATTTTGAGTTTCACTCCTAGAGAATCCCATTCAGTAGGCCCATAAATCTAGACTCAGATGGACCCAGAAATGTGTTTCACCCTAGACCCAGGGAATTCTGATACAGGTGTTCCTGAGAAACTAGTGCACTAAGTGTTGCTGGTGAAACTCTGTTTTGGTTTGTATCTAGTTGTCCCCCAGAGCATCATGCAAAAGTGGGAGCGGGCTTCTAGAGTTTGTGATTAATTCATGGTCCAGGGCTGGGATTATGGTGTGAGTGTTACTGGGATTGTGTGCGTAAGTGGTGCTGGAATTATAGGTGTGAGTGCTACATCCCGCCTGGGGCAGATGGCCTGAATGCAGCCTAAGGGAGACAGACTTGCTCTGTTGTTGCTGCTGCTGCTACTCCTCCCCTCTGCTCTTGCTGTTTTGCTGTTTTCCATTCCCATGAACTGCTGCTCTCCGCCTTGGAGCCAGCAGAGTATGGACTGAAACCTCCACTAACTCTGAGCTCAATAAACCTTTCCTTCCTTCATTCTGGGTGCTGGGTTTTTGTCCCAGAAACAAGGAAAAAGTAACTGAGACAAACCGTTGCCTTGAAATTTGCCCTGTGTACTGGAGGTTATCACGGGCCTCCTCTGTAAGGGTGGACACAGTTAGGTTTGGCCTAAGCATGACCCCAACTGCTCAGGGACATTTTTCCTCTGCTCTGTGACCAGGGCCAGGCACCTTCCTTCTTCCTTCCCCACCACACACCAGCCCTATACCCACCCCACCCAATTTCCAAGGATCTCAGATCCAAAGTTAATACCACTCTGAGTTCTGGGAGATAGGTAAGGGAGAAAGGGAAGAGGATTTTTCTCCTTCAAGCTTCCTGGACATCAACATGGAGATGCAGATATAAGTCTTTCTACATATTCTCTCCTATGTTCCTTTGGACATAGAAAGAAAAGAACAAAGTGGATGAGTTTGGAGATCACAGTTCTTGGCAGATGGGATCCTGGTCAGGGTAACCCTGCTTCATAGTCAGTGGTGGGCTTATGAGGTCATGTGAGGGTGACATGCCTGGCCATGGTGGAAGCAGCTTGTCAGTGGGTGTGCAGGTCAGGAGGAGGTATTCGCAGCCCCAGATGGCAGGAGAGCTGAGCCACACTAGTAGTGTTCCTTCCTTGGTGGAGTGCCCTCTGGGGGAAGAGGGCAAGGGGGTAGGCTGGCCCGTCAAGGGCTGCTTCTGGCTTTTGTCACTGCTTCCACTGGTACAAGACCTCAGAAATTTAAGGTGGCAGGACTTACCAAAATTGGTGCCCCTGACGGAGCTACATCATCTTTTTTCCATTCTCCACTTCCAAGTCTCTGTTTTATCAGAAGGAAGCTTTGACGCAGTACTCCATCTTTAAGCCTCTGGATAACTTACTAGTCTCCCTTTCAGTGGAGAAAGCCAACCCCAGAGCCTTCTTAGGCAACAGGGACTGGAACATATTTAATAGTTAATCTTTTCTTTGTATTTTGACATCCTCTATTTAGGGTAAATGGTACTTTCTAGCAGTATAAAGTTGCCTTTCAAAATAGATTTGTTATTTTATTTATTTATTCATTTTTTTTTTAGTGTCTAGTTAAAGCAAAATGAGCAAATAAGAATCAAAACTGGAGCTGGGCGTGGTGGCGCACGCCTGTAATCCCAGCACTGAGGAGGCTGAGGCAGGAGGATCGGTGAGAGTTCGAGACCAGCCTGGGCTACAAAACTGAGCTCAAGGCCAGCCTGAACTGTACAGCAAGACCTTGTCTCAAAAAGACAAAAAAAAAAAAAAAACACACACACAAAAAAAAACTGGGTAATAGGGACACAGAAAGAAAACACCTGGATTTCGCATCTGCTTTAATCCTCACAGATAGCTTAGGAGGCGAGAACAATGGTTTCCACAGTTTAGAGTGGAAGTAGCTTTCTTGAGGAAATGCAGTGATGTTGCCACTCTACCTGTTTTAGGGCCCTGCCATCCAGCCTGTCCTTTGTGGTAGAGAGGGACATGGTCAGCCTGGCTTTTTTTTTTTAGGGAATGGTCTACAGGGTGTTCAGACTCTCACTAGTAGGTCAGACTCCTAGTGATCTGCCTATTTACAGCCTCCCAAGAGCTGGGATTACAAGTGCATGCCACCATGCCCAGTCTCAATTGCCATCTCAGCGTGCCCCAGGGGTGGGCCTGGCATGGCAGGCCTGGGGATGGAACCCTTGGGCCCTGCACTTGCTTGCAAGTGCTTTAATCCTCTGAGCTATTTGGTTGGCCCTTGTTTTGTTTTTTTTTTAAATCTTTTCTTGGGGCCCGGCAGGATGGCTCAGTGGTCTAAAGCGCCTGCTTGGGGAAACTTGGGCGGCTTCAGGGACCGCGATCCCCAGCACCACATTCTGCACCAGCCCTGCCCTCGGGGCGGGCTGAGTGGGCCATAAAAATGAGTCAATAAACAAAGGTTCTGAAACAAGAATAAAAATAATAAATAAAATAAAAAATTCTAAAATAAATAAATAAATAAATAATAAAATCCTTTCTTTCTTTCTTTATGTCTTTTTTTGTTTGTTTTGTTTTGTCTTTTTGAGACAAAGTCTTGTTATGCAGTTCAGGCTGGCCTTGAGCTCACTGTTGTAGACCAGGCTAGTCTCAAACTCGCACTGATGCTCCTGCCTCAGCCTCCCAAGTGCTGGGATTACAGGCGTGCACCACCAGGCCTGGCCCTATTTTTGTCTTTTTGAGACAGGATCTTGCTATGCAGTTCAGGTTGGCCTCAAACTCACTTTTATAGCCCAGGCTGGTCTTGAACTCAGGTCAATCCTCCCGCCTCAACCTCCTAAATTCTGGGATCATAGGCATGCACCACCATACCTGGCCTAAAATCTTTTATTTATTTGGCATAGGGTCTTACTACACAGCTCAGGGTTGTAGTAAACCTCTTGTCTCAGCCCCCACAGCATGGGGTTACAGGCATACACCACCACTCCTGGTTTCGGTGGCCTACACAGCACACCCAGGGTTCCAGGGCCAGTGCTGCATGTAGTACCAAGGATTAAACTCAGGTCCTTGTGCTTGCCAGGCAAGCATTTAGACCACTGAGCTATCTACCTGTCTTGTTTTGTGACTCTCAGCCTTCCTGTCTGCTGTCTTCTTTCTGTGCTCAGGGAGGAGCAAAGAGGGTTGCCTGGCCTGGCTTTCATGGCCTTCACGCTGCCAGCCCCTTTCATCCTGGGCAACGCTGGGGCTCCCTCTGGCTTAGCCAAGAGCAGAACTCAGGGACACTGGAACCCAGCTTCTTGCCTGGATTCCCCTGCTTCTGGACACAGAACTCTTCCATGGGTGGTCTGGAGACCAGTTTGAAATGTGTTGACATTTAACAGTTCGGTTCCACTAAAGGTTGACAGAATTATTGTGCTCTTTGAAATGGCCAGTGTGTCCCAGAGAGTCCGCCCTCCTCATGGAGAACTCATTTGTGTTTGGTTTCTGTTCAGAAGGCTCCAGCAGTTTAAGTTTCCTAAGCAAGCAATTAACTGCATATTCAAGGTCTGAGTCACTGGGGGCATTTCTCCTCTGGAGGAGGAGGTCAGTTCCCTTGCAACCTCAGACACTTTGTACTCTGTTTTGGTTCTGTGGCACTGGTGGCTTCTGGAACCAGCCAAGGTGTTGTTGCACTTAGTCTGAGAATGACCGTGAGCTGTATTTACCTAGGGCATGAGCTGAGCTGGCACTGTCAGTGGGAGAGCACTGACCTACTGTGCAGGAGGCCCTGGGTTTGATTCCCAGCACTGCAAAAACAAAAACAAAACAAACAAAAACCCCAAAATCTTGTACAGGACATGCTGTGAAGGACATGGTTAGTTGGTTGGTTGGTTGATTGATTGATTGATTGACTTTGGTAAATGGCTATTCATCTCATCTGAAAGAAACCTCAAACTTTCTTCCCTCCTGACTCAGTTCAGAGTGGTGTCCCTTAGAGTCATATGGAGTGCAAAGCTTTCTAGAAGGGAAATGCAAAGAAAGGACTTTTGTTGGTGGGCTTTGGAGCTTATTCGAGGTTGCTTTCTCTTGGACCCACAAGTCAGAGCATCAAACCAATTTTCCTCACATCTGCTCCATATAAAACATATATTGTGTTGTAAACTCATATTTAAGAAATATTGTATTTCCAGAGCTGGTGGCTGGCAGAGAGTGAAGTTGCTCTGGGACTAATTGGCTTTGTCATTTGAGGCAAGTCATCTTGTTCCCATCTGTGCATCCCAAGCACAAGGAGCTTTCTCTTTGAGGCCTCACAGTTCTGAGGGGAGGAAAAGAGAATAATAAATTAGTCCCCCCTACCTGAAGTTTCATTCTCTATGGTTTCAGTTACCTGGGATCTGAAAACATTACATGGAAAATTCCAGAAATAAACAGCTCATAAGTTTTATTTATTTTGTTATTAGGACACATTTTTCAGTACATAATGTTTACATTTATCATGGGGATTTGATCCATGTACATAACACATCTTAATTCTTTTTTTGTCCCCTACTCATCTGATCCTTTATTGTGCCTTCCAACTCTTGGTCCCCTTCCCATTTGCAAAAATCCCATTTGCATTTCTGCTTTTGATTTTTTTCCCCATCCCCTTTCCCTCTCTTTTCTTCCCTCTCCTTAATGGGAAAGAGTAAATTTTAAACTGCATGCTATTCTGAGTGATAAAATTTTGTACTATCTCACTTCATCCTTCCTTGGAAGCGAATCTAGTGACCTAGATATCCACATTGTATATGCTACCCTCCTGTTAGTGGCCATCTTTACTACAGGATATTGTTGAGAAATGTAGTTCTTATGTTCAGCTAATCTTTTTACTTAATAATGGCCCCAAAGTTCAAGAATAGTGATGCTGGAAATTCAGATATGCCAAAAAAAGAAGCTGTAAAGTGCTTCCTTTAAGTGGAAAGGTAAAAATATTCTTGACTAAAGAAAGTAAAAGAAAATATTGAAGTTGCTAAATCTACCATAAGAATTACTTGTCTATCTGTGAAACTGTGAAAGAGAAAAATAGAAATCCATGCTACTGGGCCCGGCGGAGTGGCTCAGTGGTCTAAAGCGCCTGCCTGGGAAAGCTTGGGCGGCTTCAGGGACCACGGTTTGATCCCCGGCACCACATGCTGCGCCAGCCCTCGGGGTGGGCTGAGCCGGCCATAAAAATGAGTGAATAAACAAATAAAGGTTCTGAAACAAGAAAAAAATAAATAAATAAATTAAAAAAAAAAAAAAAAAGAAATCCATGCTACTTTTGTCTTTGCACTTCAAACTGCAAAAATTATGAATACAGCACATGACAAAATACTGCAACAACATAGAGAAGGCAATAAATTTCTGTATATTTAAGGAAAGCTAGAGCTGGGTGTGGTAGCACACACCTGTAATCCCAGCACTTGGGAGGCTGAGACAGGAGGATCGATGTGAGTTTGAGACCAGCCTGGGCTACAAAAATGAGTTCAAAGCCAGCCTGAACTGCATAGTGAGACCCTGTCTCAAAAAGAGAAAAAAAAGGAAAGCTAGTATACATATAAGGTTTGACATTATGTGGTTTCAAGCATCCACTGGGGAGAGGGTGTTTTTTAAATGAATCCTCCTGCAGATGAGGGGGCTACTGTATATTAGGAAGAGTTTGAAAAGGTGAAGAGTATCAGGTAATTTTGTTTTTCTTCTACTGGTGTACGGAGAGTTTCATGATGTACATGGACTCTGTGCACACACATACTCCTGCATCTGTCTCAGGAGCTGTTTCTGAGGAACAGAAATTCACTCAAGCTGGCATGAGTAGATTGCACTAGACTCTCGGAATACAGTTGTTAATCCCATGGGCATCTAGATTCAGGAAATGGAGTGCAGCTGGGAGACAAAGGGACCAGGAGTAGGATTTCAAGAGCAGGTCTCTTACCCACTTTGGGGCTGGCTACACAGTTGCTCTCCCTTGCTTCTCTCTGTTCTCTGCCTCTCTGGTGTCTTTATGCTGCTCCTCTTCTGTCCCCTTTCTGTCAGCTCCCATTCTTCGCTTGTCCCTTGCTCAACAAGCCTACTTCTGCTCCTGCTCTTTGCTTCCGTGCATGGTCCCTACCTCCACCACCAGCTCTCCTCTTCCACAAGTAGCAGTCACACCCCTTCCACACTGAGGAAGTGATCACTGTGTGTGTGTCTCTGGAGATAAAGGGACAGAGCAGGTGACCATCAAAGGCAAGGACCTGGGAGAGGAGAGGAGCTCCAGCTGTCTCCAGGACTGACAAGATCAGTGTGGTGTCCTCCAGGGCTCTGCTCTTATGGCTGATCTTACTGAATGCATTTTTGCAGCCATTTCTAAATTCCTACGAAAGTATGATTGGGCTTAGTTTGAGTCCACAGCTGCTGAGATCACTGGTGGCCTGAGGTGGAGCCTGAGAAGAATGGTCAGTAGCTCCTCACTGCAAGGATGTGGTTGGGGTGGGAACAGCATCAGTGTGGAGTGACAAAGCACGACGCAAGGCTGGGGGTTGATCAGGCGCCTTTCTCTCTAGAAAGAAGCAAGCTGTCTCTCTACACCTCCTAGCACAAATACATGGTGAGTTTTGGACATTCATTAAATGCCTACTGGTGACAGAGGGCCAGGCGTGTGTGTCGCGGGGACCTGCCATTGAGCTGAGCGCCATCCTGAAACAAAGTATTTGACCTATCCTGGCAAACCTGGCTATCTCCCGGGTCCCTTGTGTCATGTCCTTGGACTCCACCTCACCCCATTTCTCTAGCACATCCTAGCATCCAGGCATTCCTGCTGTTTTCCTCTTTATCACCCTTTAAAGTCCATACCAGGAGAAGTAAACCAGCAGGACAAACTGCTGTGTTTTTCTCTCAGTCTAAGGCATTTGGAACCAATTGTGCCTTGGCCCCCTTGAGTTAGCTGTTTAGAAATAAAACAACACACACTAATACTGCATTGTAAAAATGTCTTTCCGGCCAGAGGCTTGGACTTTGTGTTTTAATGGAAACGCCCATTTAAATTTCCTGCTTTATTATGATTCTTTTTTTTCATCATGGTCAGGCGTGAACCTGGCAAATGCTGCTATTTGTAAAATTGTGCTGATGTCAAGCAGCTGAGGTACCTTTCAGATATAAGAAATCAACATTTGGTAATTAGAAATAAATTGGTGGTGGCTGACATCCTGCTGAGAGTGACAGGGACCTCAGAGAACCTTTGCTTAATTACTAGTGTTTCATCTTGGATCCTTCCCTCGCCCTGTTCTATAACAACCTTATTTAGCAAAGGAGAGATGTGAATTGGTATTTCTCTGTAGGAACAGAATATAATATTTTGTTCTGTGTTTAGTCCTATATTTATTTCTATATTGAGTATGTGGCTCCCCTCCACCTCATGCTACATGAATCACTCGGATGCATAAATTCAAAGACATATGTTTGTGGCTCTCACACATCTGTCTTGAATTTCATCTTTTCCAGCCCATCTTCTACTTTCCAAACAGTTTACCTCCCTCACTCTTTCTCCCTGCTGTTACTTATTTCATTGTACTGTGAAATTCTTTCATGTCAAGAGCCGGTGGAAGGGAACAATGTAAGCCACAGTTCACTTCTATATAAAGGCATCGTGGTTTGTGGTGATCACAGTTCCTCGGTGTAGAACACAATGCCTTTCACTCTGGACACCAGCTGGCCCGTGGCCGTGTGGCTGACGCTGTTTTCAGAGCTGAGGAGGCGCCGGGCCTGATGGGTTTCCAGGGCGGAGATGTGACTAGCTCAGACCAGTCCAGCCCAATTTGTCCAGGGCCTTCCCATGCCAAACTCCACACAGACCAGTCCCAATGTGACTGTCCTCTTTGATCTTTTTTTTTTTTCTTCCCTCACACTGGGAATTTCTCACATCATTGTAAATGTTTCCTTTCCTTTCCTTGTCATTTGGCTGGGTCTCCATGGGGACTTCCTGAAGCAGGAAAGTGGTAACAAGGGATTTATAACTGGGCGCTAGGAAAGTTCTGCCAAGAACTAGAGCTTTCTATGCAGCTGGGGAGGGGTGGGGGGACCAAAGCCCTGATGAAATAACAATGAGGTAGGAAATTGGAAGGAGTGTTGTGCTGAGTGGTCAGGGCTGCCTGGCGGAACAGGTAAGGATGGCGCTGAGATGATTTACATCGCTGCCATTCTCACAAACCACACTTTCTGCTCTTATTTTCATTTTGGAAAGTGGACATGGAAAAGCTCAGCCGGCTGACTTTTAATTTATAGCATTTGGTTTAGTAGGCGTTATGCAATCACATTCCTGATCTACTGGGAGCTGCACAAACATTTTGAGACTATTCGCCTGATTTCTTTTTTGGCTAGCAAATTACTGAGTAGCTGTTTAGGAACCACGACGAACATGTGAAAATAAAATAGAAGCTTGCTCGTTTCTTGCGCTTCCTCTGTGCAATCAAATGTGAGAAATGACTAGCAATGCTGCCAGCCTGAAGGTATCATCGTGGGCATCTGTTGAGTCCCTGGATGCATAAGGCACTGATGACATAACATTCCACCCTCTGGAAGGATTCTTCCAGTGAGGTGAGAGGTGGCCTTTTGGTTACAAGCCCTGTACGGGTGGTGTCCATAGGACCTGGAAGTTTGGAACTTTTTTCTTGCTGTTGACTTGGGGAGTCACATCTAGACATTCCTCTGTCTGCGTAGTCTGTGCAGTTGGCCTTTGACCTCTCTTTCTCACTGAGCTTTCCACTATAGTACGTGGTGCTTCGGGTTCTGGTGCATGCCGTGCTTATATGCTAGACACATCCTTCCAGTGCTGTGTTTAATAGTTAGTAGAAAGTCACAGCTGCAGCCATGAGCCAGCCCAGCCAGAACTGGAAAGACTGGGAAGCCCTGTTGTCCTGTCTTTGGGAACCTGTACTAATACTGTCTCCTGGGGTGGCTGGGGGGGGGTGTCTATTTTCAGATGAAAAAGGCTTCTTGGTGTAAATTTATTTATTTATTTATTTATTGCACACACTTTTTCTACTGAGTTATCTCCCCAGCTCCTATTTCTTTTTTTTTTTTTTAATTTAAAAAATAATTAAACAAACTAGCAGAGAAACCTTGCTGGCATACTTTTTATAAAATCCTTTTATCAACTGTGGTCAGCTCCCCAATTACTCAGTGTTAAGCCACAAGGAAGGGATTGACTCGTGAGTTGGTGGCAACTTCCAACCAAGGAAGGGGCAAGGTGGAAGACGGTGTGGTGTGGAGAAAGCATATAGCATATTCCCCTAGTAGATTGTCCACGTGTGTAAGGCACAGTTCTCCTCCTCTTCCTCCTCCTCCTCCTCCTCCTCCTCCTCCTCCTCCCCCTCCTCCTTCTCCTCCTCCCCCCACATCACCTGTGTTTCTAGGCTTGCTTTCTGCTTTTCCGTTTTGTTTTCTGGCATTGGCCATTGAACCCGGGGCTTTGTACTGAGCTGCATTCTAACCCTTTCCATTTTTCAATTTTGAGGCAGGGTCTCCTAAGTTGCTAAGTGACCCAGGCTGGCCTCAAGCTCGCATTCCCTCCTGCTTCATCCTCCCAGGTAGCTGAGTTTATTTGGGTGTACCTTCACAGCCAGCCCTGTTTTGCTTTAACCTTGTGGGCCCTATAAAGCTCTGTTGTGAAAAGACTCAGAAATAATATGTTCTGCACTGGACTTGTATGGTGACTCATCTCTCCAAGAAGGGTGCAGATCGAGGTCCCAATGTTTAAGCAGAAAGGCACCCACCAGAGAGAGAGTAAACTTGAACTCTTTCCCACTGTATCAGCAGAAGGATCCCCAGTGACATAAGCCACAGAAACCCTATCCCCCACTAGAAGCAGTGGCCTCTGGGGCTGGAACTTGTGTCTCAGATTCCAGACTCACTCTGGCTTTGTCCCCCTCTCAGAGGAAAACTAGCCATTTCTTTAGATCTTCCCTGTTGGTAGCCTGTTATTATGGGCCGCCCCCTCACTGTTCCAAACCACTCTGCCCAGTGGAGGTTTGGGGACCAGATGGGCTGTAGGAAATCCCTCTATCAGCTTGTGAGAACTGCAGCACAGAGGAATCAGCAGCCATTGCCTCGTCTGTGGAGCCGGCCGGGAAGAAGCTGGCAGCCATATGCCACTTTGTAGTCTCAACCAACTGCTCATCTCCCAGCTCAATAAGGCATTAGAGCAGGAAGTTGCATGGCTCAGTAAATGAACCTCCCTAATGAGTGGTACAAATGACCCCAAATTGTAAGCGTGAGGGAACCAGGCTTTCCAAGCCCGCTGTGCACTGGAATAATTCGGAGATGTTTCGCATTTCAGCACTTTGGAAAGAATGAAAAGAAAACATGTACACATTGATCTTTTTATTGGGGGATATTGTCTCCCATTTTTAAAGCTCATCAACTTATAATGATTATTATTATTGATAGGCACCAGTCTGAAAGTGGAGCCTTCTGAAACAAAGTTTAGCGGCCATGCTGCTTTTTGTCTGAGTCCTGAGGTGCCAAGTCTCAGGCTGTGCCTTAGTTCCTTCTGTCCCCTCAGCTTTTTCCCATGCTGGTTGCCCTTGGGATCCAGCCTCTTTCCAGTGTTTACACTCTGTCTGCACCAGGATTCCACCATGGCCTCTGTCTCTCGGGTCACACAACCAGTCTTCTCTTATTACTGGAGTACAAAAAGGCCCAAGCACATTGCACCTATATTTTGACCCTCTTGTGCCTACCTGCATGACTTCCCTTAGTCCCTTGCATTTTGGAGGATTGTGGTTAGAACAGTGACTGCATCGTAGTGGGGTTCACACTCTTCCCCATTGTGAGACTGCAGGGATGCAGCTTGGACACCAGCCTGGGAATGAGCTTCTTCCTGGGTTCAAGGTAAGGGTTTGCCTGGAAGGACTGCAGTTCTGTCCCCTTAATGCTTTCACTCCACTCAGAGCCAGAGCTGGAGGAGAGGATCCTCAACTCTCCCCTTGCTTGGTCAGAGATGCTGTGCTTATCCTCTTGTAGAAGGTCCGATACAAAATGGTCTCTGTTTATTTATATGAATCATCCTGGGTCCCTGCCCTGGCAAGGACTGGTGGCACTTTGGTGGCTTTAGCACCAAGGTCTTGCGCTGCTTCCTCAGTGCTCTTATACCCTGACAACCAGAGGCATTGCTCATTGCCCTTGAACTGAAGTCTAGAAGGCATATGGGGTGCTGACTGCCCACCAGGGACAACCTAAGCACTTCAGTAACCTGTGGGGCAGGGACCACTGGACCAGTTTGCAGTTGAAGAGAGTGGGACATAGGTAGGCAGGTCACTTCCCCAAGAAGTCCAGGTCGGGGGTGTCAGACCCCAGCTATCTGCCCCTGCAGCTTGTGCTCTTGCTCCTTACCCTCTGCTTTCCATCCTGATGAAACAGGAGATTTAGAGCTGTCAGAATATAACAAGGCTGGGGAGATAGCTCGGTGGCATAAATGCCTGCCTGGCAAAGGCAAGGATCTGAGTTCAATCCCTGAGACCAAAAAAAGAGAATATAACAAGGCTTAGTGGACAGTGGTTTTGTGTTCAGCCCAATCAAAGACTGTGTGGCCATTTCTCTGGGAACTATCAGGCCCTCAGCCAGCGCTCTGCAGCAACACATGCAGATGGAAGCATGGCTTGCTCCTGGCTGCGGTGGGAGACGAGCATCTCCTGGATGAGGAGAAAAAAGTAGCCTGTTAGACCTCTGTCTGTCCTACTTGCAGCTAAATGACAGAAGTCCCCACAAACCAGGGTGAGAGGAGCTGATGCTTAACCTATAGGGCCACTTCCTGGCCTTCCTGACTGGAGGCATTCCAAATGGACACATGTCCAAGAAGACACATCCCTCATTACCCTTTCACCAAAATAGACACCAGCAGCTGGCATGGATGCTCCGCAAGGGCTAGAGGATACATCATATTTTTCCACTTACAATGGGGGAGGGGGTGGTGGCAGTGCTCTCTTGAGGCACCATCATTATCATTGTCTTAGTCACTTTCTCAACACCTGGTCAATTCACCCAATACCCGCAAGTTAAAGGAAGATCTGTTTATGTTAGCACGTAGTTTATACAGTCCATCATCAGCTGCTTTCAAGGTGGGCAGCATGGCAGACAGGAAGGAAAAGCTTCCTTCTTCTCTCCCTTTTTATTCCACCCAGGCTGTAAGTCTGTTGGGTGGTGCCATCCTCAGCCAGTCTGGGTCTTCCCTCTTCAGTAAATCCATAGTCCATAGCCAGAACTGTGTTAACCAACTAGTGGCCCGATGCACACTCACATACCCGTGGTCCGATCACTCCCAGAAGTCCCACCTGGGAGCACGTGGGGCTTTGGAAGGGTCATCCAGATATAAGCCATAACAATCACTCTCGTCATTTTTTCTTTTTTTAAATGCACAGGACAGGGCCCGGCAGGATAGTTCAGTGGTCTAAAGCGCCTGCTTAGGAAAGCTTAGGCAGCTGCAGGGACTGTGGTTCGATCCCTGGCACCACATGCTGTGCCAGCCCTGCCCTCAGGGCAGGCTGAGCCGGCCATAAAAATAAATAAATAAACAAAAGTTCTGAAACAAGAAAAAAAATAAAAAATTCTTTAAAAAAAATTAAATGCACAGGGCAGGAGGGTACAGGGAATTGATCTCCAGAGCCTTGTATGTGCTAGGCAGGAGCTCTACTATCGAGCTACACCCTCAACCCTTATCACTATCTTTGACATTTATTGAACATGTAGCATCTACAAATCAATATTCTAAATGTTGTGCATAAAGTAATCCTTACAGCAACAATGTGAAGCCGAATTATTATTATTTTCTTTGTTATTATTCATGAGGAAATTGAGGCTCTGGTTTGGGTGTTTGTTTGTTTGGAAACAGAGTCTCACTATGTAGCCTAGGCTGGCCTCAGACTCACAGTGAACCCTGTGCCTGAGCCTGCCAAAAGCAGAGATTAGGCATGTGTCGTGCACCCAGGAAAATTAAAGCTCTGAAAGATGATGGAATAGACTTTAGCCTATTGCTCACCCAGCTGGTAGTATATAGTAAAGTCAAGATTTGAACCCAGGGGCCAGGCAGGATGGCTCAGTGGTCTAAAGCGCCTGCTTAGGAAAGTTTAGGCGGCTGCAGGGACCACAGCTCAATCCCCAGCACCACATGCTGTGCCAGCCCTGCCCTCAGGGCAGGCTGAGCCGGCCATAAAAATA
>PVJA010048578.1:0-14114 GCA_004027025.1 Myocastor coypus
GTCGGTTTAAGTGTTGTGTAAGATTGTTTATTTGTTCCCGTTCTGTTTTCTTAATGTGTGAGTTCAGAGCTATGAATTTCCCTCTGAGAACTGCTTTCATTGCATCCCACAAATTCCGGTAGGTTGTGTTTGAATTTTCATTAAATTGTAGATACTGTTTTATTTCTTCTTTAATTTCATCTGTGACCCATTGGTTGTATATTTAATGTAATCCCTATCAAAATACCACCAACATACCTCACAGACCTAAGGAAATCATTCCTACAATTATGTGGAACCAAAAAAACCTAGAGTAGTAAAGGCAATCCTGGACAACAGAGACAGGGCAGCAGGCATTAATATCCCTGACTTGAAATTATACTACAAAGATATGTAATAAAATCACCATGGTATTGGCAAAAAAAAAAAAAAAAAAAAGACCTTAGGATCAGTGGAATAGATTAGAAGATGGAGATACAATTATAAGTACATTCAGCCATCTTTGACAAAGAAGACAAACATGTTCACTGGAAGAAAGATAGCCTCTTTAACAAATGGTGTTGGAGAAACTGGCTCTCTACACGCTAAAAACTAAACTTCACCCAGGTATACCACCATGCACTAAACTGAAGTTAAAATGGATTAAAGATCTAAATATTAAAACAGAAACATCGAATCTCCTGGAAGAGAAAGTAGGTGGAAATCTTGAAGACAGGGGTAGGAAAACATTTCATGAACAAAAATCAAACTACATGGGAAATGAGAACTTTCTGCACATCCAAGAAAATTACCAACAGAATGAAAAGATAACCCACAAATTTAGAAAAAAATCTTAACTAATAATCACTAAGACAAGAGTCTTCTATCAAGAATTGATAAAGAATGAAAAAATAACAGGGTCCCAAAATTTAAAGACCCAAAACAAAAATGGGCATCTGAAATGAGTACATACATCTCAGAGGAAGAAATACAAGAAAATAAATATGTGAAAAAGTGTTCCACATCACTAGCGATTCATGAAATGCAAATGAAAACAACACTGAGATATCATCTCACACCAGAAAGAATGGCTATTATAAAGAAATCAACCAACAACAAACGTTGAAGAGGCTGTGGGGGGAAAGGAGCCCTTCTCCACGGCTGGTGGGAATGTAGACTGGTGCAACCATAATGGAAATTAGTGTAGAGACTCCTCAAAAAACTAGAACTGGAAGTCCCATTCAATTCAGCTATCCCCCTATTGGGAATTTTCCCAGAATAATTGAAAACATCAGATCATAGTGATTATTTGTGCTCCTATGTTTAGGGCAGCACATTTGTGATAGCCTAATCTTGGAAACAACCAAAATGTGTGTCACCTGAGGAATGGATGAAAAAGATGTGATATTTTTATACAATGGAGTAAAACTCAGCTATAAAGAAAAATAAAATTGAAGCCTTCATATATAACTGGATGTAACTTGAAGCTATACTCATAAATGAAATAAAACAGACCCACAAATGTAAATATCATATTGTGCCCTAATATAATAACTCAAAAGAAGAAATAAAAATTGAAAGGTGTGACACAGTTAAAAGCAAAAAAAAAAAAAAAAAAAAAAAAACTTAATTACAATGCATGAAACACAGAGCTAGATTGGTGAGATGAGCTTTAGGAGGCTTAGATCAATAGCCTCCAACATTACAAGCTTTACTGGTGGCCCACTGCAATTGCAGAACATTTGACTGTGTATGCATCTGCTTCCTCTTAGTCCAAAGAGAAGAATTTTCCTTTCCTTTCTTTTTTTTCATTTTTTCTTCTTAGCAATATCAATAGGGAGGTGGATCATGCCCACACACTGTGCTCTATAGAACTATTGTGAACACAATATGCAATGTGTCAACTTTTAAAAAAAGAAAGGGGAAAAGAAAAAAAGTAATGTTGATTGAATGTGTTAATGTTTAATTGTTTGATCAATCTTATATACCTATATGTATTAATCTAAATTAATCTGATGATGAAAATATGTAATATAACCATTGTTAAACTTAAACAATAAAATATTAAATCATGAAAAAAAATAAAAGGAAAGCAAAAACATAACGATTAAACAAAAAGAGAAAGGAGTGAAGTTAGGAAATATGGCAGGGGCAAAACCATACATTTATATACACAAGATGGTTAAAGCAATGGTCCCAAGAATCTCCATTATGTTTTTGAAAATAGCAGTTAGTGGGTAGAATTCTCATCCTGCCCAACTCTATATGCTGACATCTGTAAGCAATTACATTGAGGACAGCAATATGTAATACTAAAACCGTGCTTGAACTACCTGTCATTTTGGTCTTCTAAATGTGTACTGCTTCTAATGTCGTATCAGTTAGTGCTATACTTTCTTTAAATTAAATGTTTGTAAAAAAAAGTTAATAAAATGAGAAAATAAATGTCATAGGATTGTGCTGCTGCAATGTTGTAATGGTTTGATTTCTAAATTTTTTGTTTAAAAATGTGTAATTGTTTTTTTCACATTCTATACGTATTTAAATTTTAGAATATCCGTGGTTGTTGGAAAAGAGTAGTTCCACGTTATGTGTAAGGCATCTGACATTTAGACAGCAAGGTTAACCCCAACTGCTGCTGTTACAGGGTAATAATATCATTAAGCTTTTCTTCTAGATGTTTAACAACTGAACTTTACAGAACAAAAATTAGAGAAATAGAGGGACTACAAGAATAGCCAGTATTTTGGCCCTTGTGCTTCAAGGTCAGTGAGGACTCAGGATGTAAGAGAACCTGTGCTGTAATGTCCTATAACTCAGTGGTGTCCCAAATTTTCTGATCAAGAGGTTATGGGGCCACAGAGCAAAGTGGTCAACAATGTATAGTGTGGCTAAAGAGAGACATCTAGAGAGAAAACACTCTCACAGGTTTTCACAGAAAGCAAATTGGTCAAGCAATAGCTCTGACTCACACACTTAGTTGATACTGGCAAAGAATGTACAAGGTGCTATACATGGTTCCAGTGTAAATCTTGAGAGGATTTGATTGATCTTGTCAGATACAAAAGTTATACTTTTAATATACAGGTCTTGCTTTAACTTGATCTTAGCCATCCAGGAGAAAAGTCTAACTATGAGGTTAGACTAATGTCATATTAATATGTTGAGCTGTGAAAGGCTTAAGTCAACAACTTCTGACAATTGCCAGTTCTGCTGATAACCCACTACTATTATGAATTACTGGACTATATTGAGTTATTCTGTTGTATACAAGTACCTACAATCTTTAGACTGCCTTCAAGTATGACAAGGTCCTTTAAAGACTTCTCCAAATACAGCTTCTCTAGCTGCAGTGGAATACTCCTCTTTGGCAAAGCAAAATGAAAAAGGGGGATATGTTGGGAGCCACAGAGCTAGGAAATCGATCAAATATGTGCAGGTGAGACTTGGCCCAGTGCCTAAATCAAACTACTTCACTTGTGAGATGAACATCCTGTCTGGTTGAGGCTAGGTATGAGTCACTAGGCAATCTAGTGTCTTGCATTATTAACTTCACAAAAGTGTAAATAAATGATGTTTTTGTTGTTGCTGTGAAAAAAAAGAGAAAAAAAAATATATGCATACATACAGAAGAGAGTTAGGATAGGCTACTTTCTCTTAGTTCATTAATAGTAAAGGTTTTTATTAATATTGTTTAGACAAGATATCATGTCTGCATCTTGTCCTCTGAGTAACTACTATGAAGACAACAATATACAATGTATTAAGTATTGTAACTCTCCTACTAACCTGTTTTGAAATTGTTTCATTGCTATCTTATCTTTTTTTCCCATTAAAATGAGTAAGAAAAAAAAGTTTTCCTTATGCATTTCAAAAAATACCAAGAAGCCCTCTGAGGTAACTAATTTGAAAATGATGTTAGCTATTCATCAGATAATGTTTTGTGATTCACTCAAGTTTTTGCTCTGATTCTACTTTTCATTTGAGACAGGGTGCTGTTATTTAGTTGGGCTTCATTTTAAATGTAATAAATGAAAGTAAATGCTTTCAAATTTTAAGACATTTAATTATAAATACTAGATCCTTTTAATATATATTATTTTCCAGTGGTTCTCAACCTTTTTAATCCCGTGACTCGGCAATACAGTTCCTCATGTTGTGGTGACCGCAAACCAAAAAATAATTTTAGTGGCTACTTCAAAACTGTGATTCTAAATAAAAAACATTTTTCAATAGCTTTAGGTGACCCCTATGTTTTGGTTGTTTGACCCTTGCTGGGGTCGGGACCCACAAGTTGAGAACTGCTGTATCTAGGCAATCATTTTCTGATTAAATTAATGTTAGTGGCATGCCAAATCCTTTTATATTCTAAAGATACTTAAAGACTACAGAGAGAAAATTCTGCTTTTCAAAATAAATTGTGGTTATTCTAATTTCCCACATGACTAGCTTATTGGCTAGAACAATCAGAACAATCATGGAATAAACATGTTCTTAGAATAACCATTTTTTGTAAGTAAAGAAAAACATCACCTATTGGTTTAAAAAGCACTTGGGAACTTGTTACGGTATTAGTTATAAATCAGCTTACATGTTTCAAATGATTATCCTATACTATATAAATAGTTGGAATAATTTCTGTTAGGTATAAAATACTAGAAAGACTTCATAGGCTAGGAAGAAAGCAAAAATAGATGAAATTGATTTTTTTTAGTGAATACAGGATCAAATTAAAAGTTGATAGTTTCATAGCATAACACTCCTAACTATTATCTAAAATTTTCTAGTTTCTGAATTAGGGATAAATTTGACATAAATTTAGAGCAAAGTGAATTAGAAATCTAAAGGCATAAAAGAAAATGTAAGAGGAGTAAGTATATAGGAGAAAGAAAGGAAGGAATAGTGGGAGAAAGCAAAGAGAGGAAAAGAAAGTAGAGACTGATCATTTGGGTAAAAAAAGAAACTAAATATGGGGAGAAAAAAAATAAAGGAAACCTAACTTCAAAATGCACGATGAAAACAACCTACATATCAAAACAAAGACAATATATGACACAAAGGAGGAACTGTAAGAAAATACTGCTAAACAATGCTCTAAGCCTAATAATATAAATATTAAAAAATTAAATACCAGGCTGACTTAGAAAACAGTATTACTGTACTGTTATATGTATGAAGAACTTAATTTTATAGATTTAAAAACTGGATTTAACAGCCCACTGCATACACTCAAGTGAAGATACCATATACAACACACAGCTCTTCAATATATTAATGCATACAATACTATGATCAATTCTGTTCATGGGTCATTTTGCTAGAATCACTACCAGGATTATTTCATTTTCTACTTAGTTTTTTCCTTACACATAAGTTTTGTTACTTTTTGCATTCCATACCATAATTCAGAGTTGGCATACATCACTAAGGTGGGATCTGCCTTAAGAGAACAGAAGCGAAATATATCAGAGTGTGTTTTGTGTGTATGTGTGACACACCATGCCTACTTAAGAATATATACTATGCTATCCTGTATTTGGATATATAATCATATATTTGGGTCATTATACAAATTAATACTGTGTATGGTTAGAAATAAAAGACACGGCTAATAAAAGACTGACTTTTATTTAGTACCTGGGTCAAATGCTTTTTAATACAGTTTCATTAGGATTGAGTCATATGGAAAATGTCTTCCTATCATTATGAACTGAGTCAGGTAAGAAGGTACACTGGTTGTGTGCTTCTTCATGCTACATGTTAAAGAGCAAAAGTAGTTAAAACATTATTGTTAAAAGCAAAACCGTTAAAGGTAATACTGAAGTATTATTTTTATTAATCACTTTCCATTGCTGGGATAAAATACTCAACACTTGCAACTTAAAGGAGAAATTTACTTTGGCTCAGCATTGCAGTGCTCTCATGTAAAGCATGGTTGACTCTACGGCAGAACCAGCATTTTAGAGGGGTATGGCATCCAGAAGGCAGAAGCACAAGGGGAAGGGACAAGAGTGCTCCTACACAGGTCACATCTCCAGTCACCTGGCTCCCACCAGAACTCACCTCCTAATATTCAGCTAATAACTCATCAACAGATTAATCCAATTACTTTACAGAAACCCCACCTCTGAATACAAGACTTTACAAAAAAAAATTTTTTTTTTTATTTTTTTGCATTTTAGGGAAGGTTCTACAGAGTGTTCAGAGTCTCACTACTAGATTGAACTCACAGTGATTCACATGCTTACAGCCTCCCAAGAGCTGGGATTCAGGCATGTACCACTACGGCCAATCTCAATCACCATCTCAGCGTGCCCTGGGGGTGGGACCAGCATGTCAGGCTTGTGGATGGAGCCCTGGTCCCTTGTGCCTGCTTGCAGGCACTTTAATCTGCTGAGCTATTTGGCTGACCCTTACATGAGACTTCTGAGGGACATTTTAGATCTAAACTATAACCCAATTTTACCTAACATTATTCAATCTTATCTTGTGAGCAAAAAAAACACAAAAAAAACAAAAAAAAAAAAAAAAAGATTTTATGGCTTAATCTATTCTAAGCTTTAAAAAAAAAAAACTAATTTTGGGAGAGTGGGGAATGTTATGGTAGGCTAAAGGTAGGAGAGTAGAGGAGATGCTCCCCAGGTCCACAGACAAAGAACAAGGCAGGGAACAGGGTAGAACAAAACCAAAGAACAAAAACCAAACTCAACCATGGGAAGGCAATTTAAGGAAGCCTAGCAAATGAAATCCAGGGGGCTGGAGATGTAACTCAGTGGTACAGCACTGCCTGGTAAATACAAGACGCTAACTCCAATTCCTGTTAACAAAAAAGAAATCCCATAACAGATGTTGGGAACAAGGTCACTTCTTTATGCTTGCACTGCTTACAGTCCAGGTATAGCAAACATGACATCTAGAGGGAAGTTCAAATTCTGTTGGGTCAAGGAACCTAGTACAACAGCAGCTGCCAGGATACCACTAGGTACTCAGTCTGGCAACTTACAAAGCCCACCTGAATTAACTCTCCTCCCAGTGGGGAAAGGAACCAGTAAATGAGATACACGCAAAAGAAGGCTTCCTTAGATCAGAGCACTAGGGAAAGGGCAAGCCAGAAAGCCACTCAGAGGGCAGTATAAGTTAAGAGCTATGAGCCTTAGAAACAGAGGGAACCAAGACCAGGCTCCTGCCAGAACCTAGGAATTGGGGGATCTATGAAATAGAATTACAAGGGCTTGCTGTGGCTGTGACCCCCATGCATCTGGGGGTAGAGCAAAAGATACTTGAGGCAGGCATTCTTCCACTACTTTGCCCCAAATGAACTCTGCCTGTGTGAACTTCCTCCTTGCCAACTCTACACCCTAGTGATTTCCATGCAGAAGAGGTCTTACTGAGTCCTATTTACCATTGAGTTCATGGGCTGGAAAGCTCTCTGCAAAGCTGAATAACTGGGACAAGTGGCAGGTATTTCCTGCCAGCCTCTAGACACCATGAAAATACCAGCTCACAGTGAAATCTGGCAAGCAAGAGCACTGCTTGGATCCTGGACAGCATGTATAGGTAGGCTTATGTCTCTTGCCTGATTACTGAAGTTGACAGCCAGAAAAAGGCTAGATAGAACTAGGTTCTACCTGCCAAGTAGTGAGTTAGAAGGCTGAGAGAGGTAAGCTGGGTGGAAGAAGCATAGACCTGTGCCATAATCTCAACTTTGAACATGAGTTTGCTACTGGTCAGTGGAAGCAGTGCATACAACCTGTCAAGGCAGTACTGTTTGGAAGGCCACAGGCTCCCAGGCATGGTTCCCTTTCTAGGTTTTTCTAGCATGTGCATGTTTTTTTTTTTTTTTTTTTCTTGACTTCTTAAGTGACAGACTTTGTATATATGTAGTTTTAGCTATGAATATAAATTTTCTAATGTTGCTTGTAAAATTCTATGGAATAGTTACAAGACACAGTAATAGTTACTATTCCAAAATTGATTTGGGATTTAAGTTTCTTTCCTCTCACCTCTTATGTACAATCTCATCTTTTCTCTAGCTTTGTTATTTTTCCTTCATACATTCTTGTATCTTTCAGTTTCTCACCCTCAGATTTTTATTTTTATAATTTTTTCTTTTCCTTTTCTATTTCTGTTTTTGCACACAAACTATTGTTTATTTTAAATAATCCAGTATCTTACTATCTCAACATCACTAGGGGTTGATTGATAACATTTTGAAAGCTAGTGTTTGTTAGATTATCAATAGGATGGAATCTTTCTGTATCCTCTTTCATAATGCACTTAAATTCCTTCCCCATTCTTTCTTACTTCTCTCTTAAACTCTCACAATTATACATACCCTCCTCCATTACTGATAAAACTTCTAATTTTTTTCTATTTTAGAGTATATTTGAAGGGCACATGTTTATAAACAACTGTAAAAGAGTGCTGTTTTTTGTTTTTTTTTTCCATGGTGTTTTGCATTGACTTGTCAGGTTCCCCCTCAGCTAAGGCTTATGCTTAGGGCTTCTAACAAAGGTTTCTGCTAGTTATTAATCGGATATACCCTTTTCATTCCTCATTGCATGAAACTGAATCTTTTAAGAGTTAATCAGGGGCCCAGTGGGATGGCTCAGTGGTCTAAAGTGCCTGCTTGGGAAAGCTTGGGCAGCTTCAGGGACCGCGGTTCGATCCCTGGCACCATATGCTGCACCAGCCCTGCCCTCGGGGTGGGCTGAGCTGGCCATAGAAATGAGTGAATAAACAAACAAAGGTTCTGAAACAAGAAATAAAAAAATAAATAATAAAAAAAAGTTAATCAATGTTATTTACGCTTCTTTTCCTTTCCTTTCCTTTCCTTTCCTTTCCTTTCCCTCTCCTCCATCTCCTTCCTTTTCTTTCCTTTCTTTTCCTTTACTCTTGGTACCAGGGATTAAACTCAAGTGCTTATTCTACTGAGCTATCTCCCTGACCCAATTTTATTTTATTATTTAAAAGAACCAATTTTTCAATTCATTATTTCTTTGTATTGCTTAGTCCCAATTGCATTAATTCCTGTTCTCATCTTTATCATTTTCTTCCTTGTATGGGCTTTGGGCTTGACTTGAACTTTTTCCTAGAAGCTTGAGGTACATTAGTTTGTTTATTTGTGCTCATTCCATTTTCCTGATATGAGAATTCACCTGAAGACTGCTTTCATTGCATCCCACAGTTAATTGTAGCTATTGTTTAATTTCTTTTTAAATTTCATCTGTGACTAACTTGTTGCTCAGGAAAGTGTTATTTAATCTCCATGTTTTTATGAAAGTTTTGCCATTTCTTCTGCCATCAATTTCCAATTTTATTACACTACTGTCAGATAATACACATGGAATAATTTGAATACCTAAATTATGTAGGATATGCATGGAATAATTGCAATTCTTTTGCATTTACTTAAGCAAATTCTATGGGTTATTGTAGTGGATTTCTAACTGGTGGTCAACTTACTATACCCAGTTGAATTAACCTAGTGTTGCTGGGTGCAGGAGGCCCACCTGAGAATTGTTGCCAGCAGTATAAAAGGCAGAACAAGAGAAGCTGCTAAAAGCTGCTAGCAGCTGCTAGTTTTCTTGGGCTGTTGTGTTGGAAGACCTTATAATGCTAGCTTTGCTGATGAACTTCAGAGGAGCTTTGGTTCTCATCCTGAGTATTGTTTCCTAGCTCTAGAGAAGATGAAGCCTCATGGAGAAGCTTATTGTACTGGCTTTCCTGATGGGAACTCAGGTTTCCTCATTGCTAGAAGAACTCTCGGAACCTCACTATTGCTGAGAAGGGCTGTGGTACTTTTGGGGAAGCTCTGTAAGCACTGCTTCCTGGCTCTAGTTGAGATTCCTTAGACTGCTAGCACAGATCGTTTATCCCACTGGCATAGAGTTTCTAGCTTCCTACAATGATTTTTGGGCCTTTCCAGCACAGATCTGTGATGCAGGCCTGCATGAGACTTTGTTGTGGGTTCTAGTCCTCCAATTGGACTTGTAAGAGGTTTCATTATGAGTTCTATGATTTCAGTGGGATTCACACAGGGAATTAGGATCCACACCCTCAGCTGGATTACTGAGTATTTAGTGTGGACAGATTTCCTGAAGTTTTGTATATGATTCCTGGGCTATTAGTTATAAACTAATATGAAATGTGTCCAGTATATTGTTTCCCTTGAAAAACTCCCAAACGAAGACAGCTATTATATGGTCTATTTTAGTGAATATTCCATCTGCAGCTGAGAAGAATGTGTGTTATGATGCTGTTGGGTGGAACACTCTGTAAAGGTCTACTGTCCATTTGTTCACAGCTTTTGTTGAATTTTGGTATTTCTTGGCTGATTTTTTTTGTTTGGTGATCTATATATTTGTGACAGTGGGGTATTAAGGTACCCTGTTATCATAGTGTTGTTACTCATTTGATTTTTCATGTCTATTAATAGTTCTTATATAGTTGGGTATTCCCATATTCGGTGCATACATATTTAGAAACACTAAATCTACTGGAAGTGAGAGTAGTCAGAAATCTTGAAGATAAAGGTGTAGGCACAACATTCATGAACAAAACATGGACTGCACAGAAAGTACTTTAAAGAATTAACTACTAGGATCTCATTAAAAAGCTTTTGCACAGCAAAAGAAATTACTATCAGAGTGAAAAGTTAACCCTCAGAGTGAAAAAAAAATTTAGTCAATAGGGAGACAAAGGACTTTTATCAAGAATATATTGAAAAAAAATCAGACCTCTCAAATACAGTTTCAATAAAAGAATGTTTATCTGAGATGAAGATATAGTTGTCAGATGGGAAAAAAAAGGCAAATTGATATAGGAAAATGTACAAAATCCACTGGTCATTTGAGAGAGATGCAAATTAACACTGAGATTGCATCTTACCCCATACTAGCATAATTTGTAATAGCTAAATCTTGGAAACAACTCAAATGTCCATCAACTTAGGACTAGATACAAAATATGTGATAGTTTTATACAACAGAGTATTACTTAGACATAAAGAAAGATAAACTGGAAACTTAAGAGATAAATGGATGCAACTTGAGTCCATACTTACAAGTGAAATAAATCAGACCCAAGCATGTAAACACAGTATGTGAGAAATGGAAAGAGTAAATGAGGTTTAAAATATATAATAAATACTTTGAAACAGGAGAAACTGTTGAAAAAGGATCTAGGATTTGTGAAATTGGAAAGGACAGAAAAGAAAGAGGGGAAAACCCCGCAAGTCTGTTATACTTAGTTCATGAAAAAGGAAGTTTTGTGGTAATATTGATTGGAGAAATTATTATCCCTTGTAGCTGGAGCAGTTACTTTAAAGATAAAATGCTGTGTACTAATTTTTAGTATACTTCTATTATTGTTTTGAATTTTTATCTTTTTCCATAAAAAATTGCATACAATTTCCATAAAAACCTCCCTACTTTATGCTTTTAAACCCTCCCCTTTGTTTTCTTCCTCTAAAACCTGTTTTACATCACATTTTTCTGGTTTAAAAATATCTTCAACCAGGCCTGCCGCATCAGTGAAACCTCCCCCAGTGCCACTTGAGCAGCCCTGACTGACCAACCAATGAGGGGGCATGCAGTTTTGCATCAAAGGTCACTGCTATACAGAATGATACAGACAAGGAGCAAAATGCAATCTCAGGTCCCAAGCCAACCTGAAACAAATATAAGAGACACTACCATAGAAGAAAATGGGAATCATGCAGCCAAAATCTCTTAATTAGTACCATCTGAAGTAAACAAACAAATGCAGAAACTTATAGAAGAAGTCAGATTGGAGATAACCTCTGAAGTCAAAAAAGTAATCTTTGAATTACGAGAGCCTGAAGTAAAAATGCAGCTGCAGAAAAGTATAGAGGGAATCAGATCAGACATAACCTCAGAAATAAAAAAAGATATCTTTAAATTAATAGTGTCTGAAGTAAAAGAACTGCAGAAAGCTAGAGAGGAAATGAGAGCAGAAACGAGCTCTGAAGGAGAAAAAGAAAGGATAACTATAATGAAAGACTTAATAAATGCCTCTATATAAGACAATGATAAAAAATTAGAGGAGATTAGAAAAATGATGGAATCCTGGAATGAGCAACATAGGAAAGAAATAGATCACATGAAACAGGTTCAAAGAGATATACAGGAAAATAAAATCTCAATCACAAGCTGGCAATACCATATGAATGAAAGTGAAGATAGAATTTCAGATCTTGAACACACAGTCAAAGCTAGTGAAAAGGTAAGAAAGGATTTCATAAAAACAATCAGGATGCAGGAAAAAGTAATTCAATATCTGTAAGATGATGCAAAAATGAACAACGAGATTAATAGGAATCAACGAAAAAGAAGGAATCAATACAAATGATCGGAAAGCCCATTAGAATAATGGGAGATTTCCCTTCACAATCCATGAAGTCAAAAGCATGGAGCAGAGTGCTTCAAGTCCTCCATGAAAATAAATTCCAACCCAGAGTGCTATACGCAACAAAACTCTGCTTCAACTATGAGGGAGAGGTGAAATACTTCCATGACAAGGAACAATTAAAGAATTTCATGATGTCAAAGCCAAAACTACGAAATATACTAAAAAAAAATTTTAGAGAGGGGCCAAAATGACACGAACTCAACAAATGAGAAGAAAAATAACCCACCAAATAGGGCAACCAATTAAATACAAGAGAAAAAGGCATAAACAGTAGTAAGTAAAACTCATGTCAATCGTAAGTCTGTACATTTCAATTATAACCATCTATGTAAATGGACTGAATTCTGCAATTAAAAGAAATAGACTGGCTGAGTGGATAAGGAAGCAAAATCCAACAATATGCTATATACAAGAAACACACTTAACTCATAAAGAAACTCATAGGCTAAAAGTTGAAGGATGGAAAACAATTATATACTACAGGCCACAGCACCTCAAAAAAAAAAAAAAAAAAAAAAAGGCACCACTGGGAGCTGAGCCTGCGCACCCGCCGCAGGTAAGCCCCTGCGCCCCTCTGACCCGCCTCTGCGTTCCCGCCACTAACTTCCTGTTCCAGCCCAGCCCGAACCGCACCACTGGGAGCTGAGCCTGCGCACCCGCCGCAGATAAGCCCCTGCGCCCCTCTGCCCCGCCTCTGCGTTCCCGAGACTAACTTCCTGTTCCAGCCCAGCCCAAACCCCACCACTGGGAGCTGAGCCTACACACCTGCCGCGGGTAAGCCCCTGTGCTCCTCTGCCCCACCTCTGCGTTCCTGCGACTAACTACCTGTTCCAGCCCAGACCAAACTGCACCTCTGGGAGCTGAGCCCGCGTGCCTGCTGGGTCAGGATCCTTGGCCTGCCTTCCCTTTCCCCGCCACCCCCCTTTTTTTTTTTTTTTGAACCCCTCCAGCCCAAGCTCCAGCACTGAACCCATCAAATAGCTCATTTGGCAACCAATCTGGTCCACGAGCCTACCAGGACTACTCAATCCCAAAGCTCCACCTCCACCTACAGACGACATCCGCCAGGATTCACAAAAGCTAGCAGCCAGAGCCCCAACACAAGAGTCAGGAACCTCTGTAGAAGAACCACCTTGGAGTCTCCAGACCAAACGCCCATAGACACAGCATAACATCACCAAAGTGCAGAGGTCGCTTCCATAGAAAATGATAACAACAAGGAGCAGGAGGCAATCTCAGAACCCGTGCCCACCCAAACCAAATACAGAAGACACTATCATGGAAGAAAATGAGAATTATACCGATGAAACCTCTGAATTGGTAGCATCTGAGGCAGACACACAAGTGCAGAAACTTATAGAGCAACTGACATCAGAGATAACATCTGAAGTAAAGAAAGAAATACATGAAGTGGAACAACGGCTGGAGAAACGTATGGAGGACATCAGAGCAGAAATATTATCTAAAGTTGACAAACACATGCCTAAATCAATAGCATCCCAACGAGGGGAACAACTACACAAAACTAGAAAGGAGAACAGAACAGAAATAATCTCTGTATTAGAGAGAGAAAGGATAACCATAATGACAGACTTCAATACTATTAAAGAAGACATCGATAAAAAATTAGAGGAGAATAGAAAAATGATGGACTCCCTGACGGAGCAATATAGGAAAGACATAGATCGCATGAAACAGTTTCAAAGAGATATACAAGAAAATAA
>PVJA010048579.1:0-14133 GCA_004027025.1 Myocastor coypus
TTTTTTTTTTTTTTGTCTTTTTGAGACAGGGTCTCGCTATGCAGTTGAGGCTGGCCTTGAGCTCACTTTTGTAGCCCAGGCTGGTCTCGAACTCACACCGATCCTCCTGCCTCAGCCTCCCGAGTGCTGGGATTACAGGCGTGCGCCACCACGCCCGGCAACCTTTTTTTTTTTTTAAATTTTATTTTTTTATTCTTGTTTCAGAACCTTTGTTTGTTTATTCACTCATTTTCATGGCCGGCTCAATCCACCCCGAGGGCAGGGCTGGCGCAGAATGTGGTACTGGGGATCGAACCGCGGTCCCTGAAGCTGCCCAAGCTTCCCCAAGCAGGCGCTTTAGACCGCTGAGCCATCCCGCCAGGCCCCATCAGCCACAGTCTTGCCTAAGGTTTTGCAGGCTGAATAAGAATCCCTGGGGCTGTTGAGGGAGCAGCCAGCCAGCCAGCTTCTAAGGGTGAGCAAGCACGGGCCAGCCACTCATAGCCTTGTTCCTGTCCCCATCCCCTTGCCAGGATGCCTTTGTGAAGATCGTGAGACATGAGGGCACTCGTGCCCTGTGGAGCGGCCTCCCAGCCACCCTGTGAGTCCCCAGCTTGCTGTCCCTTGTAGGCTGGCTGGGAGGTTCGGGATGCACTGGAAGTTGTGGGACCCCCTCTGGCTCCCTGTTCACTTTGTCCTTGCCACCAGGGTGATGACCGTGCCGGCCACTGCCATCTACTTCACAGCCTACGATCAGCTCAAGGCCTTCCTGCACCGGCAATCGCTGGCCTCTGACACCTGGGGACCCATGGTGGCTGGCTCACTCGCCCGTTGTGAGCAGACCTGGCCTATCCACTCCCTCACCCGACCCCAGCCTCTGCTGCCAGGGCTGAGTATGACCGAATAGGACCTATGCCCTGATCCTTCTGTGTTCCCCCAGTAGGCACCGTGACTGTGGTCAGCCCCCTGGAGCTTCTGCGGACCAAGCTGCAGGCCCGGCACGTGTCCTATGGCGAGCTCAGCGCCTGTATACGCACCGCCGTGGCACATGGTGGCTGGCGCTCACTGTGGCTGGGCTGGGGCCCTACCGCCCTCCGAGATGTGCCCTTCTCAGGTGGGGACAGAAACCCTGGAGGGCCAGGGATGGGGAAGGAGGTGCTGGGTGATAGAGGGGACCAGACCTAGCCTTTCAGCAACAGAGTCTGGCCAGTCCTGGCTGTGTCCCAGCGACTTCTTGGAGCCTGGGCTGCTGGAGCCTGTACACTGTGCCCT
This sequence comes from Myocastor coypus, assembly GCA_004027025.1. Lineage (NCBI taxonomy): Eukaryota > Metazoa > Chordata > Mammalia > Rodentia > Myocastoridae > Myocastor > Myocastor coypus. Next base: position 1,252 of record PVJA010048579.1, read on the forward strand.
GGGACAGCATGGTGGTGGTGCACAAGCACAGGCCACCAAGGCCTGCCTCACGGGTTTCGCTCTCCAGCGCTGTATTGGTTCAACTATGAGCTGCTGAGGAGCTGGCTGTGCGGCCCCCGTACCCAGGACCAGACATCTGTGGGAGCCAGCTTCGTGGCTGGTGGCATCTCAGGGACTGTGAGTGGCTGGGGACAGGAGGGGAGAGGTATCCCCATGTGGTGAGGCACCCAGTGGCCTGGGAGCTGGGACAGAAAAGCTCCACCCCCATCCCCAGGTGGCTGCCGCCCTCACCTTGCCCTTTGATGTGGTGAAAACACAGCGGCAGATGGCACTGGGGACTGTGGAGGCTGTGAGAGGTGAGTGGGGTGGGCGGGGCGTGGGGTGGGCGGGGCATGTGGGGCACAGCCTCCACACCTGTCAAACCCCAAACCTAACTGCAGTGAAACCTCCCCGCACTGACTCCACCTGGCTGCTGCTGCGGAGGATCCAGGCCCAGTCAGGCACTAGGGGCCTCTTTGCAGGTACTTAGGTGTTCCCGTGTGTGTGTGTGTGTGTGTGTGTGTGTGTGTGTGTGTGTGTGTGTGTGTGCGTGCGTGCGTGTGCGCGCGCGCGCGCATGCACATGTCCATGGATGCAAGTCTGTGTCCACGTTTCCCATCTGTCTGCACACGTGTATCCTCCACGCATGTGAGCATACGCTCTGCCCTTCCCTGAGCCCGCACTGCCCCCCAGGCTTCCTCCCGAGGGTCATCAAGGCCGCGCCCTCCTGCGCCATCATGATCAGCACCTATGAGTTTGGCAAAAGCTTCTTCCAGAGGCTCAACCGGGAGCAGCGGCTGGGCCACTGAAGTCGGTGCCGAGTGCCAGGCCAGTGCCTTACCCGCTCCCTCGGGGGAGCCTGCCCCTCTCCCTGGACCCAGGCCTTCCCACTACCCACAGCCCCAAGTTCAAGACCAAAGTTCCCCAGCCCTGGTGTTTACTGCCTGGACACCTGTGTCCCGCTTGTTCAGTCTTATCTAAAATATGATGATGAACTTCTGTGTTGAGCCTATGCCTCACCTTCCTGGGAAGAGCCCGCTTGGGGGTGGGAAGGAACCCTGATGGCTGTGGTGGCCCATGAAGAAGCCTTATCAAGGCGTGGTGGTGAACGCCTACCGTCTCAGCACTCTGGGAGGCTGAAGCTGGAGGATTGCAAGTCCGAGCCCAGCCTGGGCAACCTAAAGAGACTGAGACCCCATTTCAGAAACGATAAAGAGTTGGGGCCAGGGAGATAGCTCCGTGGCACAAGTGCCTGCCTGGCAAGTACAAGGTCATCAGTTCGAACCCCGGTCCCACAAAAAAAAAAAAAAAAAAAAAGATAAGAGTTGTAGGGTGCAGTCCCGTGTGTGGCCAGTGTTAGACCCAGGCTGTATGTACGTGAGCCTGTGAGCCTCTCCTGAGGCAACGTGGGTAGAGGTGAGGACCTGGGCTTGGGGTACAGGCCAGCCACCCTGGCAGTGTGGTCTCAATGGCTCAGCCCCATAAGTCCTGAGGGGACCTGAAGAAGGCCACTCCCAGCTGCACACTGGCCCAAGGGCCAGGTTTGCTCCTCTGGCTGTGGCTGCTCCCAGGGCTGCCACCTCCTGTCCAGGGCTGTCCCTACTACCCAACATCCGGGTGACTCCAGAGGCCCAGCCAGCCTGCCACATCATCAGGGAACCACAGACCAGGCTGCCCTCGGTCCTCTGGTTTTTATTTGTTGGATCCTCGGCTCCCACCTGGGGCTGAGCAAGGCTGGTTCTGGGGTGCCAGGCAGACAGGACGCAGATATCGGGGGCTGGGCACTAGCTTCCAAGGGTGAATGGAGGATCAGCTGAGCGCCTGGCCAGGCCTCAGGGCCGCCAGGATGAGGAGTGGCTCCCTGGGGTCCCAGCTGCCCCTAGCCACTTCCTCTTGGGGCAGAAAGCTGAGGTGACATAGTCTTCCCCCATGCCCTTGCCAGGTCAGTGGGCATCGTCCTTGGGAGTGAGCTGCACAGGTGGAGCCCCGAACTCAGCTGGGGCTCAGGGTCGGGCTGCCCTCGGGGCTGTCGCTCACCAGGCATTCGTTGGACTTGAAGCTTGCCAGGGACTTGCAGCTGGGGATGGAGGCCAGGGAGCCGCAGAGGCCCAGCATGGAGGGTGTGGGGTCCTTCCCTGGGGAGAGAGCACAGGTGAGCCCCGCCAGGGCAGGTGGGCAGGGAGAGGCCGACCTCAGTGCTGCTCACTTGGCCACACTGCTTGGGAGCCCGCCAGGCCACGTGAAGTAGGGACGCTATGCAGTCAGTCCATCTCCTGAGGCTCAGCCCTCTGCTCGTTTATTAAACGCATGGGGAGCGGGATTCCCATCCAGATATGGGGAACACAGCAGACACACGGTCCCTGCCCTCTTGGAGCTCACAGTCTTGGGGACAGACACGGTTAACGAGCATGGTGAGGTGGGTCCATGCCCACGGCCCACCTGGCCCCAGGAGGCGTAGGGTCATCCAGGGCAGCACGGTTATAAAAAGGGGCGTCAGGCTTGGCTACAGCTAGGGCAGGAAGGGCGAGGACAGCAAGACGCATGCGCGTTAACTGCCGAAGTCCTGCCTCCAATGAAAGGGGACCACTAGTGTGGCTCTGCGCTCCCTGGCAGCTAAAGGAACGGGAAACAGGATCAGGCAGCTTAGACCAGCTGGGTGGGGCTGGGGCTCCGGCTGTGGGGGGCGTGGAGGACGCTGGTGTGGGGCTCACAGCTGCGCAGCGGAAGGGCAGGGCCGGGGATCACCGTGGGCTCTCTCCCATCAGGCCGGGGTGAGGCTCACCGATGGGGCCCCAGGGCTCCTCATCCCGCTTGCCCTCCCCCAGGCGCTGGGAACCGGAGCTTAGGCTGGCCTCCGCGGACAGCGGCTCGCTGCTCAGGAAGCTGTGTCTGCGGGGTGGGGGAAAGGGTCGGTGGAGCCAGCCCTTCTCAGGACCCCTCCCCCAGCCGCTGGCCCAACCCGCCGCGCTTGCTCTCACCTCCGGTAGAGCTTGGGGTTGCTAGGGCCCTCGGTGCCATTGAGCGTCCCCAGCGAGGGCCACTGGTTGACCAGGGGCGTGGTGAGCTCCTTGGAGCCCTGGGCCAGGGAGCCATGGTCACCCGGGATCAGACCTGTCCTGGGAAGGGCATGGTGTGGGCGGGCGGGCGGGCGTGGTGGGGGCTGGTGGAGCGCAGGGTTCCCCGGGGTGATGGCATGGAGAAGGCACGAGGGGTCCTGGGGGATCCAAAAGGGTGCAGGAAGCTGTCACGGGGCCGGGAGTCCTGGGGTGGCGGCATGGGTGCGGGGGTCAGGGATGGGAGGTCTGTGGGGCCGGCAGAGGGCAGGGCTCACAGCTGCTCCTGCAGCTCCAGGATGACGCCCTCCAGCTCACGCTTCTCCCGCTGGTTCTGCGCCGCGGCTTCTTCAAGCTGCTGCAGTAGCCGCCGGTTCTCGGCCTCCAGGTCCTTCAACTGCGACTCGCGCAGGCGCACCAGCTCCTCCAGGTAGCCCTGTGGGGGCGACACCTTGAGCTCAGTTACTATGAACCCCCACTTCTCGTGCAGCCCCTCCACCGCCCCCACCCCCACCCCTCCCCCCACCCCCGCTTCCCGCGAGCCGCTCACTTTCTGCGCATAGACAATGCGGAACTTTTGTTCCATCTTGTGCCACTTGCTGTACCAGCTGTCCTCATCAGTAACGAGTGGCAGGTAGGGGTGCTCCGGAGAGCTGTCCTCACTGGTGCTGCTCTCGGCGCTGTGCCGCTCCTCGTCGTCAGTCAGGTAGTCATAGCTGGGAGGAGAGGTGGGCCGGGTGCCATGCGTGCGCCCCTGAAGCACTCAGCCCCGCGCCCCTCCGCTCGCGGGAGCTCACCTCTGGGTGAACTTCATGTAGGGCGTGTAGTCGATGACCACCGGCGTCTTCCCATCCAGGACCTCGCCCTTCAAGCAGAAGCTGGCAGGGGAGCGGCGGGTTGGCAGGTGTCCGCGCGAGCCCCTCCCGGCCCGCGCAAGGGGACCCACCTGAAGTCGATGGCGCTCAGCCCGATCAGCATCCCTATGAGCACGGTGGCCTCCTCACGCAACATGATGGCCCCCGAGTCATAGAAGCGCCTGGGGGACAGGACGTGGAGGTGCTGACCGGCAACCCCGGGCTTCTCCACGCCGCTCCTCTTGCAGTACCTCTTGCCTGCCCCAGGACCAGCTCAGGCGGGTGGCTGGTGACCCTTGCCCACTACAACACGTGTCCTCTGAATCACCCTCATCAGGCTGCTCTGTGGGCTCAGGCAGCAGGACCAAGGCCTTAGAGCTGGGACGCAGTGGCAGGCAGGAAATGAGGTGAGGACGTGGACAGGAGACAGCCAGGACACCAGAGCGGCCGTAGCCGCGTGGAGAGTGGCAGCAGCTGTGCCAATGCTGGCAAGCTCCACCCGTGACCCTGCCCCAGGAACCCACGCCCCCGTCGGCCTCTGCCCTGGGAGCAAGCAACAATTTCGGGCGTCCTGTGGAGGACCAGGGCTACTGTGATCGTGGAGCCCATCCATGAGTAGGGCACCCTGTGGGGCTTTTCTCAGAGTTCTAGGTGTGCATGGAGGGTCTGGCCCTGAGGGGACGGGGGATGGCAGCTGACCTGGTGGTGCGCGCGTCCCGCACGGCCGTGGTGATGTACTCCGACATGCGCTTCTCCATCAGAGCCACCCGGATCCACGCCCGGCCCTGGAAGGCACCAGCGCCCTTCGCGCCCATGCGTCCCAGGGCGCACGGCGTCCCGCCCCGCCGGCCCGCACCTCACCTTGGCTCGCGCTGTGCCGATGTTCTCCATGCTCTCGATGCTGCTCACACAGTTGTTAGGCACCTTGCTGCAGGCTAGCCGGATGTAATCCCAGAAGCCACGCTGCCCGTCAGAGCTGAACCAGCTGGCGGGCCCTGCTGGGGCACAGGCTGAGCCCGGGCACCAGACGCTCAGCGGCAGGGGCGGGGCGGGGCTGTGCGCACCCGCCCCGCCCACATGCATGCACGTGCCCCTCCCAACCGCAGGCCCAGGGAAGGGCACACACCGGCAGGAACCAGGCCCACCTTTGAAGCGGTGGCTCAGAATCTGCTCCAGGATGGCCGCAAAGTTAACAAATTCCTCGGAGGAGTCGTCGATGGGCTCAGCTGTGTACTTCTCTAACAGGGTTTTCACGGAGAACCTGGGGGCGGGGCAGAGACGACAAGGGGTGAGGCCAGGGAGCCCGTCTGAGCCTGGGGTGGTCTCAGCAGAGAGGGTACTGCGGCAGAGGAGGGGGTCTCCAGAATAGAGGCAAGGCAAGGACTCAAGCGAGACTGGGGACTTCAGACATGCCTCCCCACATGGAGGGACAAGGCAGGTGGGCAAGGGTGACAGACTGATGGTGTCTGGAGAGGGGACAGGCAGAGAAAGGAAGCGTGAGGTCCAAGTAGGGAGGGAAAGCACTCAAGTAGAAAGGTGACAGGTAGCCCAAGGCAGCTCTCAGAATGGCGCTGGCCCAGGTGCAGGTCAGGCTGCCCAGAAGCTGGACAGTGCCTGTGCCAAGCCCTGAGCTGCTGTCTCTTCAGGTTCCACTCCTGAGGAATGGGGGACTCCATGCCAGGGTATGAGTCGGCCCTGGGCACATGGAGCGTGGGCACATGTGGGTGGCCAGGTGGCCTTGGGCTCACAGGCATCTCCTCCCCACTTTCCTCCCCAGCTCAGCTGCCCACATGCCAGCTGTCCAGAGCTGGACCTCAGCCCCAGGCAGGAGGAGGTGGATCTGACATGGCAGAGGCGCCGGGAGGGTCCCCTGAAGGAAGGTCATGGTGCCCACCCTGACCCGCGCAGGCCTCCTGTTCCTGTTCCCTCTGCAGTGGTCGTCCCTGCAGTCTCTGCTGTGCTCCCTGCCGGGGGCAGGCCATGGAGGGTGTCCACTCTGGCCCTGCTGGGGACACTGGTGCTGCCCTCTGTGGAGCGCTCTACCCAGTGTGGTGTGTCACTGTATCCTCCATCCCCGCCACCTCCACTTTTCTGAGCAGGAGGCTGAGGGGCCCTGAGCATCTCTGAGGTCCTGCTTCAGAGACGGAGCAAGGGAAGGGTGTTCTGAGGCTCCTGGGCCTCAGAACCTCTGATGGGTCTGGCCTGAGCTGGCCAAGGGTGTGGCACTTAGGGAAGTCCAGACCCCAGCAGGGCAGGCAGCAGAAGTGGAGGCTGCCTGCTGGGCCGGGTTTTCAGGAGATAGGCTCCTGAAGGAGCCTCATAAGGGCATTTTTGGGGCTCCACAACCCCTCAGTGATTTCACTGAGCCTGAGGGGGCTGAAGGCTATCTGCCAACTGTCCTGGGGAGCCCTGCTGGGTGCTCCCTATTAGGAGATGCGCTGGCTGGTGTGGGTTACCATGGAGATGGGAGGCCAGGGCCCAGGGGAATCAAGCGAGGCCTGCTAAAGGGAGCTGTTCTGGGAGCCTGCGGTGGAAAACCACGTGATGTGATGAAGTGGCAGGGCCCCCGGGGTTTCTGGGCTTTGTCGTGTCCCTAACCCCCAAACTCTGTCCCCCACCCCCAGCTCCAAGCCACTTCCGGTCCACGGAGCCTCGGCTTCTCTAGCTCAAGCCTAAGCGGGTCCCCTCCCCCACACTCAGGAGCTCAAAGCCAGAGAGGGGCAGAAAGGTGTCATCAGGACAGGCCTGGGCTAGGGCCTCCTCTGCACCGGGACACGACTGCTCCTGGCCAAGGCTTTTGCGGATAAGTCGGATGCGATGAAAGCCTGAGGCCCATGGTAATGAAATTTGCCCCAGATCTCACAGCCAATAACCAAAGCCACCGCTAGAAACTATCACGTTGTTCCCTAGGCAGGGGCCTTCTGAAAGGGCTAGGGGCAAGACTGGCTGGGCTTCGCCAGCTCTCACGATCGCATTCCAGGGCTGTGCAACCAGCACCCTGCCAGTTCCCGGGATACAATGACCAGCCAAACACCTTAGGGTTTCGATGTCCCCTGGTATGGGCTTTAGTAGCCAAGAGCCCGGAGCTGGGCGATCAGGTGGGTACCAGCTCCTGGGAGAAGGAACTGGGCTGAGGCAGGCGGACAGCTGGGCAGAGGGCAGCATCCCGAAGGGACAGGGTTCCCCAGAGAGGGCTGCAGGCTCGGAGGCACTGGGCGGCCAGGCTCCCCACTGCCTGGGAAGGTCAGGATCTTCAGGTCGCTGGCAAGGATTTCGCGCCCTAGGTGGCCCCACCCACCCCTGGACAGTGGCTCTGCCTCCACCCTCCTCACTCCTCAGGGACCTCCGGGCCTCCTGGCTCGCGCTGCATGGAAGGACCCAGGCCCACGGGTGGCGAGAGCTCCAGGCGCGTCCCCGCAGTGTCACTTCCTGGTGTCGCAGGGAGCCAGACGCGACCACCGCCGCAGCCCAGAAGCAGGCCACAGGCCGGGGAGCCGTGCCCGGTGCGCCTCCCTGTGCCGCCCCACGTCCCGCGTTCCCCTCGTCGCCCCCAGCCTGGCCCCCGCGCACCTGCACACGGTGATGAGGTTCCTACGCTCCACTGCTACGTTGCGCGAGGACGCCTTTTTGGAGGAGAGCCCTAGCGCCATGGTGGCCGGGACTAGCCCCGCTTCCATTCGGGGCCGCGCCCGCCGCCCCCGCGCCCGGCCGGGCCCGCGCCCCCCGCCGCCGCCTGGCGCTCTCCAAGGTGCTGACCGCGCCCGCCCTGACGTCACCGGCCCCGCCCTGCCGCGAAGCCAATCCGGGGAGGGGAAGGGCGTGGTCACGGAGTGGCGTGGGGCGGGGCCAGTCGGCGGCCTAGCGTGGCTCGGCGCGCTGTCCGCTCCGACTGCGTGGGTGCGCCGACAGTCTACTTGTCGGTCTGTCTGTCTCCCTGTCCCTCCATCTGCCTGGCCGTCTGTGCCCTAGCTGGAGGGCGAGAGCCCCAGCCCGGGACCTCTGAGCGCGCTAACCTGAACGGCTCCAGAAGGGTCTGCGGCGGAGCTGGTGCCCACGAACGTGCCGGGAGCTGGACGGCTGGTCCGCGCGGAGTGGCGGTCTGCGCGCAGTCACGGTGCCGGTGCCCCAGCCTCGCTGAGCAGGTCGCTGACGTCCGCAGGCCCACGCAGCGCCGCGGGGCAGCACGCTGGACGCTTGCATGCCGGGCGCCCTGAGCGTTCCAGTCCCAGGCTAAGCCAGTGTCCAAGTCCTCACACCTTGTGTGCTGGACTCCATCCCTTATCGGGTGTGTAATTTGAATTTTTCCCAGTTTTACCAGTCGTCTTTTTACTCTGTTGATATATATATATTTTCTCAGAACAGGGGATCGAACTCAGGACCTTGCACTTGTCAGGCAGACCCTTGTGCCCCTGAGTTATCTCCCCCACCCCCCCCCCTTTTTTTTTTTCTTTTTTTTTTTTTTGAATTTTTTATTTATTTTTTTTCTTGTTTCAGAACCTTTATGTATTTATTTAATCATTTTTATGGCCGGCTCAGCCTGTCCTGAGGGCAGGGCTGGCGCCGCATGTGGTGCGGGAATTGAACCGCGGTCCCTGAAGTCGCCCAAGCTTTCCCAAGCAGGCACTTTAGACCCCTGAGCCATCCCGCTGGGCCCGATTTTTTGTCTTTTTTTTTTTTTTAATTTTTTATTTTATTTTATTTTATTTTTCTTGTTTCAGAAGCTTTATTTGTTTATTCACTCATTCTATGGCCGGCTCAGCCCGCCCCAAGGGCAGGGCTGGCGCAGCATGCGGTGCCGGGGATCGAACCACGGTCCCTGAAGCTGCCCAAGCCTTCCCAAGCAGGTGCTCCAGACCACTGAGCCATCCCGCCGGGCCCCTTTTTGTCTTTTTGAGACAGGGTCTCGCTATGCAGTTGAGGCTGGCCTTGAGCTCACTTTTGTAGCCCAGGCTGGTCTCGAACTCTCACCAATCCTCCTGCCTCAGCCTCCCGAGTGCTGGGATTACAGGCATGAGCCACCATGCCCGGCTTATATTGTGTGTTTTTTTTAAATTATATATTTATATAGCCGGGCGTGGTAGCTCACGCCTGTAATCCCAGCACTTGGGAGGCTGAGTCAGGAGGATCGTTGTGAGTTCGAGACCAGCCTGGGCTACAAAAGTGAGCTCAAAGCCAGCCTGAACTGCACAGTGAGACCCTGTCTCAAAAAAAAAAAATTATATATTTATATGGCTGGCTCAGCCTGCCCTGCGGGTGAGGCTGGCGCAGCATGTGGTGCCGGGGATCAGACCATGGTCCCTGCGGTTGCCTAAGCTTTCCTAAGCAGGTGCTTCAGACCCCTGAACCATCTTGTCGGCCCAATATTGTGTTTTAATGCACAAAATTTAAGCATTTTCATGAAGTCTACTTTTCCTTTGAGGGGGACTGGGGAGATAGCTCTGTGGCACAAGTGCCTGCCTGGCAAGTGTAAGCTCGTGAGTTCAAATCCTGATCCTGCCAAAAACAAAACAAACAAACTACTTTTCCTTTTTTCTTTTGCTGTGGCTTTGTTGTCACACCAAGAACTCATTGCCAGATGCAACACTGTGAAGTTTCTCCCCTCTCCTGTTTTCATTTAAGGGTTTTGGAATTTCAAGCCTTCCCTTTAGGTCTGTGACCCATGCTTAATTAAGTTTTGGGTATGGTGTCAGGCAAGGGCCCAACTTCATTTGTTTTCACAGTGATATCCAGTACCATTTGCTAAAATGGCTGTTTGCACATCGAGTAGTTTTGGCACTGTGGAGTCAAAATCATAGCTAGTGTGGTGCTGCACCCTGCAATCTGATCTCAGCACTCAGGAAGCTGAGGCAGGAGAATCACCATGAGTTCCAGGCTGGACTGGACTGCTTAACAAGGCCTGGTTGAAAAGAAAAAAGGAGGCCCAGCGGGATGGCTCAGTGGTCTAAAGCACCTGCTTGAGAAAGCTTGGGCGGCTTCAGGGACCGTGGTTCGATCCCGGCACCACGGCACCACATGCTGTGCTAGCCATGCTGTGCCAGCCCTGCCCTCGGAGCAGGCTGAGCCGGCCGTAAAAATGAGTGAATAAACAAAGGTTCTGAAACAAGAAAAAAATAAATAAATAATTTAAAAAAAGAAAAGAGAGGGGCCCAACAGGATGGCTCAGTGGTCTAAAGCCCCTGCTTGGGAAAGTGTGGGTGGCTTCAGGGACCGGGGTTCAATCCCCAGCACCACATGCTGCGCCAGCCTTGCCCTTGGGGTGGGCTGAGCCGGCCATAAAAATGAGTGAATAAACAAACAAAGGTTCTGAAACAAGAAAAAATAAATAAAATAAAATAAAATTTTTTTAAAATTTTAAAAAAAGAAACGAAAAAAGAAGAAAAAGAAAAGACGGAACTAGAAAATACCACAGTGTTGTGTTGTCAGCATTTACACTTTCTTTCTAGGGGAGCCCCATATGGGAGGCCATCCCAGTGCAGCCTCTGTCTCGGGCTCTCAGGAACATGGGCCACTCTGTGGGACACAGACTTACCTCTCAGGTGGAAAGCATTGATGGACCATGCCGCCGGTGTTGCTGGCCCTTTGACAGCTGCTGCCACCTGTCTGTGGCATCTTTAGTGGCACTGTCATTCCCACCTCAATGTCTTGAGTCAATTCGACTCAAAATCTTGACCTTAAAGAGTGTTGTGTAGGGGCCGGCAAGATGGCTCAGCGGTCTAAAGTGCCTGCTTTGACAAGCTTAGGCAACCACAGGGACCGTGGTTCAATCCCTGGCACCACATGCTGTGCCAGCCCCACCCCCAAGGCAGGCGGAGCTGGCCATAATAATAATCAAAAAATAAATAAAAGGAAAAAAAGTGTTGTGTACATGGCTGACATCCCAGCACTTTGGAGGCTGAGGCAGTAAGATCGCTTCAAATTCAATGCCAGTCTGGACAATCTAGCAAGACCCTAACTCAAAAAAATCATTTTCAGGGGGCCAGCGAGATGGTTCATCAGGCTAAAGCCCCTGCTTAGGAAAGCTTAGGCAACCACAAGGACCTGGGTTCAATCCCTGGCACCACATGCTGTGCCAGCCCCACCCCCAGGGCAGGCTGAGCTGGCCATAATTTAAAAATATATATTTTCAGGCTGGTGATATAGCTCAGTGGACTAAGTGCCTGCTTAAGCAAGCACAGGGACTGGAGTTTGATCTCTGACACCATATGCCATGCTGGCCCTGGCCCTGGGTGCACTAAGTGTGCCACTGAGAGTGGGTGTTGTGGGCACAGGCTTGTAATACCAGCTGGGAGGCTGAAAACTAGAGGATCAGTACGACTGCCAGCTGCATGCGTAATGAGACCCTGCACCAAATACATAAATTAAAAAAAAAAAAAACTGTTTTCCATGTCATGGTCATTGTGACTTTGGGGAGGTCCCAGGAGCTGCCAGACCCCAGGCCCAGTGAGCGGTGTGGGCGAGCTCGCGGCTGTGCTTCCGAGCTCACCTTGCTGTTGGGTGGCGCTCTGCAGCAGGGGTTGCACCTCTGACACATACAGGTGCTGAGAGAGGACTCCAGAGCCACTTCAGCAGGAGGCAGGAACGCTGGGATGAGCGTGTCGAAGTGGGCAGGTGGGTTCCGAGGAGATCCTGGCAATGCATCGTTCCCAGGATGCACTTTATTATTTATTTATCCATTTGATTTTTTGAGACAGGGTATTGCTGTACAGTTCAGGCTGAACTTTAAACTCGCTGTGTAACCCAAGCTAGTCTTAAATTCATAGTGACGCTTCTACCCTGGCCTCCCAGCACTGTGATTCCAGGTGTGCACCACTGGCACTGTGATGCACTTTTGTCTTTTGTCTTTTGGAGACAGGGTCTCGCTACACAGTTCAGGCTGGCCTTGAACTCACTTTTGTAGCCTAGGCTGGTCTTGAAATCACACCAATCCTCCTGCCTCAGCTTCCCAAGTGCTGGGACTGCAGGCGTGCACCACTGCACCCAGCTTTATGGTGCACTTTATTTATTTATTTATTTTATTTATTTATTTTTTTTTTTTTGTCTTTTTGAGACAGGGTCTCACTATGCAGTTCAGGCTGGCCTTGAGCTCACTTTTGTAACCCAGGCTGGTCTCGAACTCACACCAATCCTCCTGCCTCAGCCTCCCAAGTGCTGGGATTACAGGCGTGTGCCACCACGCCCGGCTGGTGCACTTTATTTTAAAAAAAAAATTTTTTTTAATTTTATTTTATTTCTTGTTTCAGAACTTTTGTTTGTTTATTTATTTGTACGGCCGGCTCAGCCTGCCCTGAGGGCAGGGCTGGCACAGCATGTGGTGCCAGGGATTGAACCGCGGTCCCTGCAGCCACCCAAACTTTCCTAAGCAGGCACTTTAGACCACTGAGCCATCCTGCCGGGCCCCTTATGGTGCACTTTAAATCAAGATAGATGGCTGTGTGTGGTGGCGCATGCCTGTAATCCCAGCACTTGAGAGGCTGAGGCAGGAGGATCACTGCGAGTTCAAGACCAGCTTGGTCTACAAAAGGGAGCTCAAGACCAGCCTGAACTGCATAGCAAGACCCTGTCTCAAAAAGACAAAAAAAAAAAAATCAAGATAGACAGATAGACAGACAGACAGACAGACAGATGACATATATTTAGTATAGGAGGCCTACAGAGTCTCACTCCATAGATCAGACTCATAGTGATTCTCCCATTGTCCCGGCCTGCGGGTCGTTCAACGGGTTCGTACCTGGGGGAGAGTGGGGATTGACAAAGACAGGGCAGGAGACGCAAAGAATGAGCACAAGTCAAAAGGTCTGATCAAGTCCCGTTTATTGAGGAAGTGTGAGCAGTTTATATAGACAGGAGGCGGGGATGACGCAGGAAGAGGAAGCGGCCCTGCCGTGCTCCTCGCTCATTGGCCCGTCAGTGATGATTGACAGGTTCCCTTGGGACAT
>PVJA010048580.1:0-14123 GCA_004027025.1 Myocastor coypus
TTTTTTTTTTTTTTTTTTTTTTTTTTTTTTTTTTTTTTTTTTTTTTTTTTTTTTTTTTTTTTTTTTTTTTTTTTTTTTTTTTTTTTTTTTTTTTTTTTTTTTTTTTTTTTTTTTTTTTTTTTTTTTTTTTTTTTTTTTTTTTTTTTTTTTTTTTTTTTTTTTTTTTTTTTGAGACAGGGTCTAGCTATGCAGTTGAGGCTGGCCTTGAGCTCACTTTTGTAGCCCAGGCTGGTCTCGAACTTGCACCAATCCTCCTGCTTCAGCCTCCCGAGTGCTGGGATTACAGGCGTGAGCCACCAAGCCCGATAGAACACAGGAGAAAGCAGGTAGTCCAGTCACTATGTTTAGCCAGCAGCTCTCCAACACAGCCACACCTGACTCCTGAACTTTGAAGGGGAGAAGGCTCCTGCTTGTGGCCATCGCCCCAGTCTGCTCAGCACTGCAGCCCCAGGCTGTCAGCACTGCAGCATTTCAACAGATAGAGGAGGTGTGTTATGCTAATTAATTTTACAGCCAAAGTTGTTTGTTTCTTTTCTTTTCTTTTCTTTCTTTCCTCTTCCTCTTCCTCTTCCTCTTCCTCTTCCTCTTCCTCTTCCTCTTCTTCTTCTTTTTCTTCTTCTTCTTCCTCTTCTTCCTCTTCTTCTTCTTCTTCTTCTTCTTCTTCTTCTTCTTCTTCTTCTTCTTCTTCTTCTTCTGCTTCTTCTTCTTCCCAAGCTGGTCTCAAACTCTCAGTGATCATCTTGCCTCGGCCTCCTGAGTGCTGGGATTAGAGGTGTGCACCTTCAACCCAGCTTATAGCATTGTTCTTTATGACTCTCTTTGGAGAGTGCAAGAAATAAGGTGTAGGCCCGGCGGGATGGCTCAGTGGTCTAAAGTGCCTGCTTGGGAAAGCTTGGGTGGCTTCAGGGACTGCGGTTCAATTCCCGGCACCACATGCTGCGCCAGCCCTGCCCTCAGGGCCATAAAATGAGTGAATAAACAAACAAAGATTCTGAAACAAGAAAAAAAAAATTCTAAAAAAGAAATAAGGTGTAAAGCACCAGAGAAGGCTTTAAGAGCCTTGTTAGAGGAACAAGAATCCCTCAGCCTACTTGGGTATAAAATAAATCAATTCCTGTCTTTGTTACTCTGTTACCAGCTGGCTTGGCTCACCAAGCATGTGGCTGGGAAGTTACAGTGTTTGTTCCACTATGAAGGATCAGCCCTCAGCTTTTGGGGACTTCCTGGTTGGTCTCAGAACTAGCCCGGCCCTTTGTTGGCAGGTACAATCTAGATTTGGGCCTGGCTGCGCATAGCTTCATTCCCAAGAGTGTATGGGGATCATCTCGCCACACCTGCCTACACAGTACTGTCACTTTTGCCATTTGTCACCCAATGAACTGCTCATTTTAAGACCCCAGGAAGATGCCCATGCTTTTGTACACTTTCTTGTTCATGCTTTCACAGTGCTGTCTGTGGGGTCCAACGGAACAGTTCCTACAGAATAGCAGTCACTTGTTTATCCGTTATCCTTTCTCACTGGAGAAAAGACTTCCTTGAGGCCACCAAGTCTGGCTTTTCATATTCCCAGTGATGGGTGGGGTGTCTGATACACTCACGCCCAACGTCATGGCCTAGTTCCTGACAGAGTAGAAGCTCTTGTCAGCAGTGGCTGTCAGCACTTTGATGGGGTGGGTGGTTTTCATGGTGCTCCACACTGTAGCTTCTGGTGGCAGCTCAAGGCTCTCCCTGGCTCCCTCCAAGGAGCGAGCTGAATACCCAGGCACAACCTCTGCAGGGGTGCTCGCCTAGAGGATTGAATAGGGAGCTGGGTCTCATTCTTGCTGCCCTCTGAGGTCCCCTTTGGAATGTGCCCACCTCAGCTGCTGCTGGGTGAGGCAATGTGCCCAGGTCGTCTGGCTGTCCATATTCTGATCTGACACTCTGTGATGAGTGACACCAGACTGTGCCCTTCGAGCACTGTGTGGCTCTAACCCTAGGTATTCATGAAATTTTGAAAAATGCTTTTACATCATGGCATTCAACACTGGGAAAAATGAGCAGTTCATCTTTACTGCTGAGGTTGACTCTAAAGAAGCGCATCTGTGCATGGGGTTATGGTGGACTCTTGGTGGTTCTGCTGCAGGCAGCCATATCTTCACGAGGATTCTGCAGACACTTTCACGGGGCTTGGCTCTGGCCACAGAGGACTCTTGCTGGTGAAGATAAGCAAAGAATGTCTTCAAGAAATGGGTCAACTTCCTTTCCTTGGGACATTTAAAAAGAGGCCAGCAGACAATCCAAGTGCTTATCTGTTCTTGAGAAAATGAGCAAAATGTGATACAGCCACCTCACTGCTTCCCAAGGAAAAGGCGCTCTCCTTGGAGTGTGCAACAACGTGTAGGAGCCTCAGGAATATCACCCTAGGGAAAGGGGCCAGGCAGACACCATCACTTGGTTAACGCTTCTACTTCTATGGAAGCCTAGAAAAGGTGAACCTAGGGCAATGACAGGCAGCTTGAAATTTGCCTGGGGCTAGGGGTGGTGTGGTAATAACCTGCATGTAACCCCACCTTCCTACTTGGATAGGATTGGTCTATAGCTGGACTCTGGTATTAATTACTGCTAATTCTGTAAATTAACTAAAACATTAAACTGTGCTCTTAGAGAACTATTTAGCATGTAAATTATGTCAGTGAAGTTGCTAAGCATGGAAGAATAAGTCTAGGCAAAGGAAATGACTGATAAATTTTCCCTTCAACTTAGGAAATGAACGGCAAGGAATAGCCAGGGCCCCACAGCTCTCCATAGATCTGGGTTTTAGGCATGGGCAGCAGCCTTGAAATCTTTTTCTTTTCCATTTAGTGGTCTGTCCTTCTGTTCTTGGAGGGGAGACCTGGCACAGAATCTTCTTTCTGCCAAAGACAGATGAGCCAGAGAGTGCAGCAGGGGAACACAGTTGACTGTGCAGCTCAGCCTCCCCGTGTAACCTCTGAGCTACCAGAGCTCCACGGTTTCTTTATCTCCTCTTTTAGCTATGCCTTTTCTCATTTCTGTGCAGAGCACAGAGGCCCAAATTATCAGTGTGAGCAAGTTCAATCTGCACACTTCAGTTCCAGCCTTGAGAAAATAAGCCTCATGTACTTCCTTGGGAGACAATCCTAAAAGGGCAGCTAGGAACACAGCCCCAGGCCCGAGGCTCCAGGCCCCACATAGGGGCTAGCTGCCCTGAGGTGGGGATATGCTGACTAGCCTGGGCTCAGGATGGCCAGGCAGCTGGACAAGAACCCCAGTCCACAAAATCCAAACTATCTTGAAAGAAACAGCCCACCATGAAGGAGACAGAAGAGTTACAAAGGAAGAGTAGCAGTAGCCTTGATGGCCCTGACCGCAGCTGTCTGCTCCCCTTGGCACTTTCAGAACTCTTATCTGAAAGATATCTTGTTTAGTCCCTACAAGCTCCAGGGAAGATTGCTGGGGTGACCCCAGGAAACTGAGGATGAGAGAGGTAAGATTATCAGTGACAGGGCGGGGACTCAGAGTCAGTCCTTCTGGCTTAAATCAATTATGTATATTACACAATTATCCCTGGGCACCCATAGAGGATTCACTCCAGGACCCTGCAGGCACCTAAACCCACAGATCCTCCAAGCCTCCTATACATGTTGTGGCATTTCTGTATCACTTATGCAGTCCTCATGAATGCTTTAAACAACTCTGAATTACTTGTAATCCCTAAAACTGAAATCTTCAAAGGTGTTATAAAACTGTCCTTACACTGTGTTGTTTTGGGAATAATGATACTGAAAAAATAGTGGACATGTTCAGTGCCAATGGAACATTTTTGTTCAAATAGTTTTGATTTGTGTTGGTTACAGGCCCAGATGCAGAACCTGCAGATACAAGATGTAGAATGCACTGTGTGTATAAACACTTTACGTATGTGTTATATATACTATTACACTGTATTAGTATACATATATATGAAAATGTGTATATGCGAGTATATATATGCATGTGTGTGTCTTTCTGTGTAGTAGGCCATTTTTAAAGTGTCTTACCTTGTTACATCGCCACACCCCCACAGCATAGTTTCTTTCTCAGAGATGAGAAAACTGAATCCTGGTGTGATTCGCATCCTTGAGGTCACACAATGTCCATCCGGCAGAGATAGAATTTGTTTTATTATTATTATTATTATTATTATTATTATTATTATTGCCAGCTCAGCCTGGCCTGGGGGTGGGGCTGGTGCAGCATGTGGTGTCAGGGATTGAATTGCAGTCCTTGTGATTGCCTAAGCTTGCCTGAGCAGGTGCTTTAGACTGCTGAACTATCTCCCAGGCCCCCACAGATGGGATTTGAACCCAGATCATCTAGTATGTTTTCACAACAAGCCCTGGCTGCATCTGGGTCTGCTGCCTGGGGGAGTCTGAGCTTTGATTTCTGGGCACAGATTGCAATGAAGTCCTGGCTGTCAGCCTCGGGCTGTCATCTGGTGCTGCCTTCACCTCTAGGACTTCACCTCCTGTCGTCCTGTAACCTCTGCCAGTCATCCTGTAAATGTTAAGCGTTTCTGTCACTCCCTGGTTTGCCTTCTGTCTTTATGCCACCAGCCCGTGGAACAGTCCAGAAGGAATTAGAAGAGCAGATGGGTTTCATGGGCCTATGGAATTTTGAAGGGATACGAGTTTTGATTTATTTTTTCCTACGTGTTGAAAATGGTCTTCTAAAAACTTTGTGGGTATATTTACATGGAAGTCTTCCAACTAAAGACTGTGCTGTAATACAAAGAAATTCGCTGCCAAGATTGTTGCATTTCAAAGTGACACTGAATCAGGTCTGAGTAAATATTTATGATTTCTCTTGAAATGTGACAGACTCATGACATGGTAATTAATTTTACTGTAGGCTGAATTCAGAATGATTTGGGTAATATATGGGTAGGTGTGTACAGTGTTTACAGGGCTCTCAACAATAAGCCCAGGGCATAAATGAAACCCTAATCAGACAACTGAGGAAAAATAAAATTGCAATTCTAATTTTGCTGATAGAATTTCTATGGGAGGCAAAGAGTTTTTGAGACTGGTATGCACTGCAGAAAATCAGCACACATCATATATTTTATGTACTGTTAAGCTATTTGGAAACCTCAAATATACTTACTTTTCAAGAAATGCATGCTTCCAGCAATGGTTAAAAAAGAAAGGCTAAATTTAGAAAATTGTCCTTGGTTGAGGGCAAAAGCTGAGAAGTAGAATATTTCATAAGTCTGCAAGAGGCTGCAGGGATGGCTCCATGTGAGGCCTCTGTTTTCAGCGGCCTCCTTCTCTCATCCTTTATATTTAGTCAGCCAGTGAATCCTACATTTTATACCTTAAAAAGCAAGTTTAGAATCTAGCTTCTTCTGCCTCCCGTTTGCATGCGCTGGGTCTCCATCCTGGCCCACTCTATTCCAGCCCCTTACTTCCAACTGTCTCCTTCCCTATGGGGCCCGGCATGGTCTCTCTTAGAACACAGGCAGCTCCTGTCACTCCTGTGCAGTGTCCCCACTAACGGCCCAGTCTGCTTAGGACACAGGCCACCCACATACAGCCTCCAGGCCCTGCTGAGTCTGGCTCTGAAGCTGTCCCCTGCTTTGATGTCCCCAGCCCTCTCTTCCCTGTCACAGGCAGCCCCTGTCCCGGACTTCACAGGGTTGCTCCTTCTGTCTAGCGATCCCTCCTCCAGTATCTACCTTGTCCCCTCCTTCTTTTCCTGCAGGCTTTGTGCACCCACCACCTTTTCGGGGGTCACACTGTGGGCACACTCCACTCCCTGGACCCCCTCCATCTGCTTCATTTTTAAGCATTTATCACGACCTAATGCTTCATGATTTATTCATTTCATTTAGCGTGTACACTCTTGGAGAAATGTGTGTCTTGTTTACTACTGTATCCCAACAACCTGCAACAGCACCAGCTACCTGGGTAGGGGTTGCTGGATAGAAGGAGCAATGCTGTGAGGTGTGGGACAGGGGCTGGTACCTGGGCAGGGGTGATGGTGCATGGCACAGCACACTCGGGGCTGAAGCAGAGGGATTGTGAGTTTGAGGTTAGCTCAGGGCACTTAGTGAGACCCTAACTTGTTTTTTAAAAGGCCAGGAACAGAATAGGCACAAAAGAGCTCACATTTTTCTGATGAGTGGATGAGCGAGTTGATGGATAGAGGGGCACGAAAGGATTCTCATCCCTGATGCATGAGGAGTAGGTGTTCTGAGGAGGAGCCCAGCATTTATCAGAGGCACCAAGTCCTGCCGAAGGTGGAGAGGGAGCTCTGGCTTCTCTGTGTGTGTGCAGCTGAGTCAGGAACCACTGCCTGGGAGTTTTACAGAGTAAGGGTATATGGCACAGCACTGGATGAGCCATGCAGAATGCTGTAAAGTTGATCTCGGAGTTGGGGACACAAAGAAGGGAAGGAAGCTCATGTCTTATCAAGGGAGCACGATTGCTAATTAAAAATAACTTCTTGCATACTTTTACAGAGTAAGGGTATATGGCACAGCACTGGATGAGCCATGCAGAATGCTGTAAAGTTGATCTCGGAGTTGGGGACACAAAGAAGAAGGGAAGGAAGCTCATGTCTTATCAAGGGAGCACGATTGCTAATTAAAAATAACTTCTTGCATACAAATCTGGCTCCCTGGTCCGATGCCTTTCTCACCTTGCAGAGTGTAAAGGACTGTTCCTACTTCTCAGAAAATTACTTTCTACGGTCAAAACTAGTATATGCAAAAGCATAAATTCACATATTGTACTGTAGGCCCCAAAGTCCTGTACCACAGTAGATGGTGAAGCAGTCCACTGAGTAGTTGTATTAACTTATGCAATAATGGCATGCATTAACTGGGCAGTTACCCTGTGCTAAGTGCTTCACTCAAGTAGCTCCTTTGGTCCTCATGGGTTATCTTTATCATCCCCAGGTGCTTATTGACTAACAACATTTATTGAGCACCTACTGTTTGCCAGATACTATGCTTGGTGCTGAGGCTGCAAAACCACATTGGTCCTTTCTCAAGGAGCCTACAATCCAGTGAAGAAGACAGACAATCCACTCTGTGCCAACGAGCCAAAAGTCCCCTGTGTGCTAGAAGTTGCAAGAGCACAGCATGGGGCCAAGGGAAAATGAACCCCCAGCTCTTAAAAACCAGAAACTCCTATTTTCTCTCCCTTCAACGTGTACAATTTATTGTTGATTTCCTCTTGTGCCTGATGGATGGACTTTTCTAGAGAAGTCATTTAGTCTACAGCCACTATGCTTATTTACAATGATCAGAGATCAAGTTTGAGGCTGCTATGGGGCTGGATTAGGGCCAAGTGATAGAAAGTCATTTTTTATTACCTCCATTGCCTTCTAGAGATCTTCTAATTCTAGATCCCTAAACCCTGGAGTCTATAAAGATACCACTCCTGCTACCCCAGAGTAAGCAGCAGCCCCAGGAATGCAGGGAGGTGGGAGGGAATTATTGGGATGTCTGCTAATGTTTGATCTAAAATAAGAAAGAAATGAAACTTTATTTTAATGTGCAGATGGACTCATGCATGCTTGCTTGGTCTTTGGGCCTGTGCACCCATGTCACGTACAGCGCTCAAGGAGTCTATGAGGAACACACACACACACACACACACACACACTGTACTAAAGTGGTTCATTCACTTGGATTCAGAATATTGTAGCTTATTTGTGTTACTTGAGGGGATGAACAGATTGTATTATTTAGTTTAACTAAATGAATCCTGACTAAGGGGAGGAGTGGCTTCGGAAGAGCTCTACAGACAAAGACCAGAAAACAATACGGACAGCACAAATTAGGAACGTAAACAAGCAAATGGCACCATCCCTAATGCAGTATAAGCTTGTTGTTGATGGATTATGAAATTAGAACCAACATCAACCTAATCAGCTCTGGCAAGAGGATGACAAACGCAAACTTAGACATTATCCAGAGGACAGTGCCTTGACCTTCACTTGCACCCAGGACAAAGCTGTGTATCATAGCTGGAGACAGTATTAGCCAGTGATAGAAGTCCTTGCGTGTAGTTTCCACAGAATAAATATATCCTGCTGAGGGGACACTTCCAAATATTTTTACTGCAGAGGTTGTGTGATTGGAAAAAAAAAAATTGAATGTTACCGTTTTAGGGAACGAGACCTGTTTTACCAAGCTCTGGTGCCTTAAGATAAGATTCTCTGTCACATGGGCAGAGCAAGCGGCCATCAGTACCGACCAAGATCAAGGACTCGTTGGTGATTCACTTACGCGCTGAATTTTCTATTCAGTGCTATCTGATGCTGCTCCCTGAAAAAATCTTCCTGTGTGCTGTGAGCCATTGCAGAAATGATTGCATATTTTATAATAAATAACCACTTTGTACTGTGCCACAGTAAGACATGCCAAAATGTAGCGTGTGTTTTTCTTCACTTTGTGACGTTTAATTTATGAAGTCTCTTCTCTCTTGGTTGTATGTCTGTTTGTGCCATTTCCTAGTCTGACAATGATTTTTCTTTTCAGGAAGAAAATTTTTTTAACTGCTTCCTCGGTAACACTGCATCTCGGTGTGAGTCTTTTCCATAGCAGCTGTCTTTGTATCCCTCCTGTTCTGGGTGCCTGACTGTGTACCCCACTGCCTCCCTTGACCCCAAACCTGGTGGCTCCGCTGGTCTGGAATTTGCTTCTCTCTCAAGGCAAAGTCAGGGTCTGATCTCTCCTCAAGGGGTTGGGGGGAGGGCTGCAGCCTGCAGACCCCAGAGGATGAGAACAGGTATCTGAAGACTCATGACATTCACTCGGGGAACTGCACTGTGTGGGCGGTGGCCATCCTGCCTCAGGGTTCATGTTTTGAGCAGTAGCGGAAGGTTCAGTCACTCAAACCCAGCTGCACTGTTTGGACCTGTGAGCTGGCCTCACTGTGGGCTGGTTTTCTCATCTATAAAAGAGGGATGGTAACAATGCACACTCTATGAAAATGAAATGAGAATTCATTCCACTTGTGTGGTACATTTAGTCTGTCAGATATGTTGTAAGTTGCTGAAAGATGTGAGCTACTTTTATCAACTCGTATAATGCATTCAGACTCAGTGCCCAGATAAATAATTGGAGAGAATTTCATGACTAAAGTAAAACAGGCCTTTGCTCAGACCAATTTAGGGTGCTCTCCTCTGGAGGAAAGTGATAAGATCCCCTACTGTTTCTTCCTTTTGGGACGGCTGAAGTATGGGCTTCTGGGGCAGACGGACTTGGATTCAAACCTCAGCTCTCGCACTGTCACGGTCTTGGGCAAGTCCTTAGCCTGCGTGGGCCTCCTCTGCAGAAGGAGCCAAGAGAATGAATGCAAATGCAGCATTCAAAAGAGCTTCTGGCACTTAGTTGAACTTCAGTGCATTGTGTCTCCCCCTTTTTCTTTTTCTTAAATTTAATGTATTTGGTACAGGGTGTCACTGTGCAGCTAGGACTTGAAGTGATCCTCCTGTTGCAGTCTCCCAGTGCTGGGATTATAGATGTGTACCACCATGCCTGGTTTCCATGGCTGGCTTGGCAGGCCCAGGACAGGACTGGCACTGCATGTGGTACTCATTTTGAGCTTGCCAGGCAGGTGCGTAGACCCCTGAGCTATCTCCCTGGCCCATTTCTCCTTTTATTAATGGCCATTGTAGTCTCTTTTTTTTTGAGGCAGGGTCTCGCTATGCAGTTCAGGCTGGCCTTGAGCTCACTTTCATAGCCCACGCTGGTCTCGAACTCGCACCAATCCTCCTGCCTCAGCCTCCAGAGTGCTGGGATTATAGGCGTGCACCACCATGCCCGGCTTCCCCATTGTAGTCTTGAAAGAACAATAAACAAATATTGAATCCTACTATGGTTAGTTTTTTTTTTTTTTACAGTCCCAGGGATTGAACCTAAGTTCTTGCACTTGCTAGGCAAGTACTCTACCATGGATCTACTCCCCCACCACTGATGAGGCATTTTATAATTTCTTATATTTTCTTGTGTTCTTTCAAATGATTAATTTGTTTTCAGATAGGGACTCACAATGAGGTTCAGGCTAGCTTTGATCTCACTATGTAGCCCAGGCTGGCCTCAAACTCACAGTGATCCTGCTGCCTCAGCCTCCCAGGTGCTGGGATTACAGGTGTGGACCAACGTGCCCATTAATTCATATGTTTATTAATAACATAGTTTTAGGGATAAGAGAGCTGAAGTTAAAACCTTGTCAGAAATTTAACAGTGTCTGGGCCTGCCATGCTGGCCCCACCCCTGGGGCAGGCACCCTGAGATGGTGATTGAGACTGGGTGTGGTGACACACACCTGCAATCTCAGCTCTTGGGAGACAGCAGATCACTACAAGTCTGATCTAGTAATGAGACCCTGAATACTGTAGATGCTTCCCTAAAATTAAAAAAAATAATAATAATAAAATAAAATAAAAAGAAAAAGAAAGAAAAGAAAAGAAAAAGAAATTTAACATTGGAATTTTGTTCTATTCCTATTCTCCAATGACTTGTACCACCCTGGGTCTCTAAATCAGTAAATACTAGATCTCTAAAGGAAAATGTAGCTCAGAGGCAGAGCTCTTACCATGCCTAGCATGTATGAGGTCCTGGGTTCAATTTCCAGCCCTGCAAAAGGACACATAAAAAAGGAGAACATTCAGTTGTCCTTCTAGTTCCAAATGTTGGTACTTAAACCAGAGCCTGCACAAAGAAGTAGCTATTTGGAATCCTGGAGTACATTTAGGGTTGCCAGACTAGTCCCAGGTAAGGGCACTATAGTTTAGTTCCTCCCAAGTATAATTAGTGTGACTTTCAAGCTAGATTTATCCCAGACAAATCTCCTATCTCCCTCTCCTTTTGCCAACTCAGCAATCACCTTGTTTATGTGACCCCTATCAGGACAGCGCTGAGGCACCGAATATTCTTGTCAGGGCCCGAGATAGCAATTCTCCCAGCTTTCATTGATGGAAATGCTGTTGGCAATCCGGGGCGATCTTTGTCAAGAAGAGAGATGGAGATGTAAAGTTCTGTAATGACTACTGGCTATTAAATGTGACCACTATCTGAAATCAATAATCCTGGGCTGGCCGGGCCCGTTACGGTCAACTGTAATTTGTGTCAGAGGGTTTCTTGGCCAGGAGGCAGGGAAGCCAGCATGGGAAGATGACTGCTCGGACCACTTGGCACCCAGGCAGGTCACTGTGCATTCCTAGCACTATCACAGGATGCAATGCCCAGACTGGGGTTTTACAAAAATTTAAATATATTTTTCCCCTGATTTTAAAACAGTGCATGAATATTATTATTATTTCCCCAAATCAGAAGACATGTACACATTTAAAGAAGAAAACAAAAATTTTACTTTTCTTTTTAGCCACCTACTGTAGCAGTCTGTGTAAACTCTTTCATCCTTCTTCCGTTTGTGGGGCCCTAGTCCCCACCGTGTTTTGAAAACAGGACTGTATTTTGTGATTTTATTTTTAATCACTTCTCACAATATCCTTCCAAAGAGTAGAGATTTGTGTTCATCAAAACAACCAGAAATAACAGGTTGAAGGAGGAAAGGTTTATTCTGGCTCACTGCTCCAGGGGCCCCAGTCCATGGCTAGCTCCCACGCGTCTATGGCAGAAGCAGGTGGGAGGGGACAACAGTTGGGGAAGTGGAGAGCTGGGGAATGAGCCAGAGAGGGAGAGGCTACAAGACATTGTGCCTGAGAGCACCCACAGAACCACACTCTTCAACTAGACTCTGCCTTGAAACTTCTATGGCCTGCCCCTGAATGCCATCACGTTGGGAGCTGTGAATGGGTTCATCCATGGGTGCGGCTGGATGAATCACTCCCTGAGAGCTTCACCTCTGAGTGCAAGAGCCTTTGGGAGAACATTTTAGATTCAGACCCTAGCACAACTGTTGCTAGTTCTACTGGCCTAATGGTTCTCCACCACAGGGATTCAAGTATAGAGACGCAGTATTAATGTAGCCTTTCCTTTCTATTACATTGTTTCTTATTTATCATAATTATAAACAAAACTGCAAGCAAATACTTTAGTACATTTTTGATATTTCATCCTGGGGTCATTAATTCAGACTCTGAACTTTCTTTCTCAAGACTTCAAGAGCTTCGATCTCCCCTAGGTATACTTGTGTAAACTATGGCTTAGACATTCATTCACCCTTTCACCCATCCATCCGTCCATCCATCTGCCCACCGGTCTGTCTGTCCATCCATCCGTCCATCCGTCCATCCATCCTTCCATTCATTTTCACTTAGTAACTGCAACAGCCGGGCACAAGCCTATGCTCTGTGGTGATGCAGTGAATGGAACGACTTCCCCAACCTCACAACACACATTCACAGGGGAAAAGTAAACCATAACGTAAAAGGCTGTGTGCTGGAAGATGGCTTGTGTTAAGGAGACGATGCAGGGAGAGTGGGTTTTCTTTTGTAGCAGTCACTTGTTATTTATTCTCTATTCTCTGTTCTCCGTCATCGTCAGCCTGCTAAGTTGGTCTCATAAAACATCCTTTGACCCCTGATGCTGTGCTAGTAACCGCAGCTGCTGGGGGAGGGGACGGGGAGTCGAGCAGAGTATGGGCGCTACCCCCAGCAAGCTCATTGTGGTTTTCCTGCTGTGACCTCGCCGTGTGGTGTCCACCTATTGTGTCTTTACAGCTAGATTAGAAAGTCCCAGAGGGCGGGCAGCCTTCCTTCTACTTTCTACCTCAACCTGAGTTGTGGCATAATGGTCCTGTGTAGAGGTGGTGTTTAATGAATGCTGGTTCTGTTCTTGTCAGATAGCATCGAGGCAAGTGGCTGTGGGAGAGGGCAAACCGCCTTATGATCAGGTGCAGGGCGAGTTAGTTCTACTTAATCTTTGTGTGAGAAAAAGTACTAATTAATGCTCAAGGTTAAGAAGAAAGCTACCTATTTAAATCATGGGGTTGGCCTTTTTAAAAAAGGGTTTTTTGTAAATAATACATAATCTAATTAGCATAGTAATATAAGTATAGCAATATTAAATGTAGTAATCTTATGAAAGGTGCAAATCTGCCTGAATTAAATAGTACTGTTCTTTAAAATAGTAAAACCAACCCAGCAGGGAAGCATACTGGCTCTTTTCTGGCTCTGTGTGGCTCGCGTTTAAACTGCTCCTACCACACCAAACTCTGCCAGAAGGGGGCGCGGTAGCACTCAGTTGAGACCTTGAAGGACTACCCCAGGACTCCCTCTGCTCTTTCAGCTGGCTGTCTCTGCCTGATTTGAACGGACTTTCTGCTTCCTAAGTGGTATCTCAGATATTATTTTTTAAAAAAATCCTTGCTACACAAACACGCTAAGAGTAGGAAGAAGTGCAGGAGGAGATGTTAGTTTTACAGCTATCACAAGAGTAAGCCACTGAAAACTTACTATTGTCAGGAAACGTGTCCTGCATGTTGTATGCTTTTTGGTTTGTTTTGGTCTTGTTGAAACAGGGTTTTGCTATGCAGTTCAAGCAGGTCTTGAACTCCCTTTGTAGCCCAGGCTGGCCTTGGCCTCACAGTGATTCTCCTGCCCCAGCCTCCCGAGTGCTGCTGGGATTACAGGTGTGCACCCCATACTTGATTTATATGTGTTGCTTCCTGTTCCAGTCCGACCCAGTCCCAGCCGGTAGCAGAGCCCTAGTCTATCACCATGCACGAAAATAAAGTCGAAATGGATTAAAGATCTAAATATTAAAAGTGAAACATTAAATCTCCTGGAAGACAAAGTGGGAGGAAATCTTGAAGACATCGGAGTAGGCAAAGAGTTCATGGACGGAAATCAAATTGCACGTTTAACACTTGAAAGCATCAACAATTGGGACCTCCTCCGGCTAAGAAGTTTCTGCATGTCAAAGGAAATCACTAACAAAGTGAAAAGACGACCCACAAATTTAGAAAAGATTTTAACTAACAAGTACTCAGACAAAGGTCTTCTATCTAGAATCTACAAAGAACTAAAAACCATTAGGGTCCCAAAATTCAAAGACCCAATCCAGAAATGGGCATCTGAGATGAACACTCACTTCTCAGAGAAAGAAATACAGCAAGCCTACAAATACATGAAGAAATGCTCCCCATCGCTAGCTATTCGTG
>PVJA010048581.1:0-14112 GCA_004027025.1 Myocastor coypus
TTTTTTTTTTTTTTTTTTTTTTTTTTTTTTTGTCTTTTTGAGACAGGGTCTCACTATGCAGTTCAGGCTGGCCTTGAGCTCACTTTTGTAGCCCAGGCTGGTCTCAAACTCACAGTGACCCTCCTGCCTCAGCCTCCCAAGTGCTGGGATTACAGGCGTGTGCCACCACGCCCGGGTCTGTTTCTTCTTTCTAAAGAGAGTATAGGGGAAGGCAAGATAGCTCAGTGGACTATGTGCCTGCCTAAGCAAGCACAGGCACCACATGCTGCACCAGCCCCACCCCAGGCTCACTGAGTTGGCCACCAAGACCAGGGATGGCAGTGCACACCTGTAATCTCAGCATTCTGGCTGAAAACAGGAGGATCACTACAAGTTAGACCTGGGTAGTGAGAACCTGTAAATTTTAAAATAAGAGACAGACAGACAGACAGACAGACAGACAGACACACACACACACACACACACAGAATGAAAAAAAAAAAAAACCCTCCTACAGATCAGGATCTAACCCTTTGGTTTCTCTCCCACATTCCAACATAGGTATGGCTGAATACAGACTGATGCCCTCTGTCTACAAGAGGATTACATTAAGGATCCAGAGAAACTGTAAAGATGAAATCAAGAGTACCTTTCCTCCCAAACAGCACAGCTCAGTCAGTGTTAAGTTACTACACAGGGGGCAGGTGCCTACCACTCAGGCAAATTAGGATTAAAGGGTGCACAATGCCATGCTGGCTCTTAGAGGACTGCTCTGCTAAGAACCACCACCCCTGATGTGGCTCAGTTCCTAGAGAACAGAAAGTCATCAAAGAACATCTCTCCATAGTGAACAGTCTTTCGAGATAGCTTTTCAAGACTGTTTCACACAAGAAAGGAAGCCAGGTGAGAAAGGGCGAGAAAGCTCACCTCATCACTTTCTTCCACATCCACATCACCATTGGCATCATCATCCATCAGCTTGTGGATGTTGCGGACTGCCTCAAAGCTGAGTTTCTCATCCTCACTGTGGCATAGGGGCTTGTCAATCCGGCAAAATTCTGCACAAGGAAAACAAGAGATGTTACTCAAAGCGATACCTCATCCTCTATCCACCCATACATCCAAGTTCACCACAGCACAACCCGTAGCAGGCTGGAGCAAAGTCAACATCCATAGAGTGATGGACAGAGAGATAAGGTGTGGCTGTATGTCCACACAGTAGAGTAATACCCAGTCTTTGTAGGTGTTTGTGGGTGTGGGCATGGGTGTGAGATACTAGGGACTGAACCAGGGTCTTCACAATGAGCTACCCCTCCAGCCCATATTTATCTTTTTTTTTTTTGTCTTTTTGAGACAGGGTCTCGCTATGCAGTTCAGGCTGGCCTTGAGGTCACTTTTGTAGCCCAGGCTGGTCTCGAACTCGCACCAATCCTCCTGCCTCAGCCTCCCGAGTGCTGGGATTACAGGCGTGAGCCACCACACCCAGCTCCCATATTTATCTTGAGACTAAGTCTTATTATCTTGCTAAGTTGTCAAGGCTGGACTTGAACTTGGGGGAGTCAGCCTTCCAATGGGTGTGTGGCACCATTACAAGTGTGTACCACCAAGCCTAGCTACCTAGCCCATAAGGACAGGTCAGCATTTAACTCCTCATGCAGGCACTTAAATGTCTATATTGTGCTAGAAGCTTGCCATCTAGCTTTTTAACTCCTGGAGGACATGCTGAGCTCTCTCATACAGGGGCAATGCTTCAGCATACTAATAGTTTCCTGGTAGTTAAGTCTAGTATAAGGCTAGGAATGCATTGGGATCTGAACAAGAACATTAAAAGGTAACTCACAAATGACTGAAAACACAAATAGCCAATTACTATGGTTTAGATATGGAATGCCCCCCAAATGCTCAGGTGCTGAAGGTCTAGTCTCCAACTGGTGGCACTCCTAGGAGGGAGGTGGTAAGATGTTTAGGAGATGGGACCTAATTGAAGGGTTTAGATTATGGAGGTGTGGCCTCCTGGGTCACTGATGTCTGTGTGTGTGTGTGTGTGTGTGTGTGTGTGTGTGTGTCTGTCTGTCTGTCTGTCTGTCTGTCTGTCTGTCTCCTCCTCTGTCCTTCCCTCCATGTCTGTTTATCTCTCTGATTCCTGGCTGCCATGAGGTAAACACCATTGCTCTGCCACATCCTCCCACCTCCATGATGCTTCCCTTCACCACAGACCCATAGTAATGAAACCAGTCAACCATGGACTCAAAACTAGGAAACTGTAAATAGAGATAAATTCCTCCTCCTTTAAGTTATTTTCCTCAGGTCACAACACAGGAAGCTAACACATAAATGAAAAGAAAAAAAAGATGGAGCTAAGCCTAGATTCCAGGATCTTTGTTCTGTGTGCATCTTATAGTATTGTTTAGCATTGATTTCCATTTATTTATTTGACAAGTGGTATCTCATTTGAATGGAGGGAGGTTTTTTGTTTTGTTTTGTCTTTTTGGTTTTTGGTTTTTGGTTTTTTTGCACTACCGGGAATTGAACTCAGGACCCTGCACTTATCAGTCAAGCACGTATTCTACTGAGCTATCTTTCCAGACCCTTACACATTTTTTTTTTTTGTGAATGGAACCATTTATAATTTAAAAACTCCATTCATAGAAAAAAAAAAAGCCTCCACTCAAATGAAATACCACTTTTTGTCAAATAGATAAATGGAAATCAGTACAATACAATACTGTCTCATTCTTGAAACTCATTTCAGAAAAACTGTTTGCCACCCCCAAATTGCAATAAGTAATCACTAGTTCATAGATAAAGCACAGGGCACTGAAATTATCTCAATCAATATTAAGTTTTTTCAGCCCCATTTTTGTAGAGCCTTGGGAGGGCTAGGAATTGAGCCACGGGGACACTAAGCTACATCCCAAATCCTTCCTACTGTTTTCTTTGTGACAGTGTCTTGCTAAATTGCATAGACAATTGCATAGACTGTCCTCAAATTTGTGATCCTCCTGCCTTACTCTCTCAAGTAGCTGGCAACTATGCCTTGCTGCTTATTCAAAGCTTTTTGGCTAGCACTTAATACAACCACTTAAATAACACTGAGTGGTCACTATTCATATTTTTTCTCATATTTCAATTTTTCAAATTTTATTTATTTATTTATTTATTTATTTAATTTATTTGTCTTTTTGAGATAGGGTCTCACTATGCAGTTCAGGCTAGCCTTGAGCTCACTTTTGTAGCACAGGCTACAAATATGCCTTAGTTTATCTTTTTTAATTATTAGCTTTATTGGTACATTTTAGGTATGCATACTGATCACATTCATCAAAGGAAATTTGTACCTGTACATGATATAACTTGATTCTTTTTTTTATTCCCCTACCCTCCCTTCAACCCTTTCTCTCCCCACTTACGAAAGCTTTGTTTCCACTTTCCTTCTCTCACTTGTTTTCTTTTCTCTTCCTTCCTTTCCCCCTCCTCCCTACCTAGTCCTCATTTGAACATTTTCTTTCCATTTCCCAATCTAACTATTTACATTTTGGTCCTTTTTTACACTTTCAGTTTCTCACACCACAGAAACAATGTCGCATTTATACATGTATGTCCAATTTTTTTCAGTTAAGAGGATGGCCTCAAGGTGCATCCATTTACCTAAAAACGTCTCAAACTGATCCTTCCTTATGGCAAAGCAGTACTCCAGTGTACTTTTTTTTTTTTTTTTTAAATCTCCTTTATCCATTTACCAGCTGATGCACATTTTGGACTGTTTCCAAGTTTTGGCTTGTTACAAATTGTGCTGCTATAAACAGGCATGTCCATATACTGCTGTGGTATGATGATTTTAATTTTTTGAGAAGATACAAAGAAGAAATATAAATGAGTGAAATGCTGAAATGGAACCTCTAGTACTAGTTTTTTGAGGAAACTCTACACATATTTCCACAACAGTCGCACCAGCCTACACTCCCATCAACATGGAAAAAGGATCCCCTTTCCACACAGCCTCACCAGCAGTTGTTATATAGGTTGATTTCTTAATAATGGTCATTCCTTCTGGAGTGAGATGGAATCTCAGCATTGTTTCAATTACCCCTCTCAAATGACTAGTGATGTTACACATGTTTTCATGTATTTATTTACTATTTCTGTCTTCATCTGAAAAGTGTCTTCATTTCATAGGACACTATTCATATTTGAAGCCCTCTGACCAGCACCAGGCATAAAGGTGTGAATCACATGTTAATTTTGTTCCCAGAAGCTCAATTACTAGATTTGGGAAAGACAGACAGTTAAAACATTATATGCTATCAGGTGCGGTGGTGCATATCTGTAATCTCAGCACTCTGGAGGCTGAGGCAGGAGGATTGCTATGAGTTCAAGGCCAGCCTGGGTTATACAAACAAATTCAAGGCTTGCCTATAGTACATAGGGAAACCTTGTCATGAAATGCCTCTTCCTCAAAAAAAAATAAAATAAAATAAAAATCTACTACATGCTAAGTGTTACAACAGAAAAAAAGCATCAACAAATTTTTTTCTGTTTTATAGATCATTTAGTCCTTGCTACAATGCTGTTTTTTTTTTTTGTTTTTTTGTTTTTTTGTTTTTTTTGTCTTTTTGAGACAGGGTCTCGCTATGCAGTTGAGGCTGGTCCTGCGCTCACTTTTGTAGCCCAGGCTGGTCTCGAACTCATACCAATCCTCCTGCCTCAGCCTCCCAAGTGCTGGGATTACAGGTGTGAGCCACCACTCCCAGCTTTTTTTTTTTTTTAAACGGGGGATTGAACTCAGGCCCTTGCACTTGCTATAATTCTTAATTACCATTGCAGCACTAAAATACCCACAGTCAAGATACAGGTAGATGAGTTTGTCTTCCCCCAAAAAAATGTTTCCACAAAAACAGATGGTAGACCAACAGGCTGCATATGTTTTAGAAGATCATAGGTAACACACTTAAATGACCTTAGATTGACAACATTTTAATGTAAAGAATGCAGTCATTTTATTAAATTATATCTATACATGGGCTTACCTAAATACAGCACAGTTCCTAATAGGTTTTGAAAATAATGGAAGTAGTTGACCAAACTCTAGGGAGAGGGGGCCTCCAGGTGGTCACCAGTGGCCTAAGGTCAGCCAACACCATTCCCAAAGTCCTGCGGCAGGTCCAAGAAGTTTGCGCTTCAAGCAGCAAACTCTGGTTTGTAATCTGATCAGACAGGTGACCTTTACTGCTGGTATCGTCTGGTACACAGAAGGCTTAGAGGAATGGAAGATGAGGGAGCACAAAAGCTTAAAGTACCATATGGCTGACAATCACATCAGCCAAACTCAAAAACAACTCCTTCAACTAAGCATTTCCTAAGCTATCTCCCCATCCTTTCCAAGACCTCTTCTGTCTTTACATGGGTATTCCAGCCAAGAAAGGTTTCCCATGGCCATGTGGGAATATCTTAGAACACTTACCATTTAATAGTGCATTGTTACTACAGTGAGTGTCCTGAACTTAGAGTCAAGAGTACATATATTAAACGCTCTCTTCACCAGTTATAAACCATGTGATACTGGACAAGCTGTTTAACTTCTCTTTTGAGCCTCCAATTTCTCATTTATAAAATGAGGATAATAATCTCTGATACGAGGTTTTTGTAAGAATTAAGTGAAACTGCATTTAAAAAAAAAAAAACAACACCCAGGGCAGGGTATAGCTCAGTGGCACAGCGTCTGCCTAGCCAGCTCAAAGTCCTAAGTTTGATTCCCAGTAACCCTCCCCTGAAAAATACAATCCAGCATAGGATGTCAGATAAAGCTGATATTCACTTCATTTGCAGGACCCTTCTTTTCTCCAACAGCAGCAAACAAACAGTTTTTATCCTTTGCTAACTTTAGCCACTTTCCCTATGATACTATAATGACTCAAATATAGAAGGCTCAGATCATTGATATGGACCAGTCATAAATGTCCAAGGTAAATGGGTAAGTGGCTGATAGCAAGACACTGACAATAGCCTGTACTCCCATAATGACTATGCACTATCATGGGTAACATGTTTCCTACAGTTTGCAACTGTTTAATAGGTCCTCTCTATCAGACTATGATTTCCACAAAGTGGAATAAGAACCATAACCACAGCAGCACACCAAGAGCCAGGTCCTTACTAAGATGTTCAGGAATTTTAAAAAATTAATACCCAAATATTACAGCTATATGTATGATTTTCACTTGATCTTAGCCCAAAGGCCAAGAAGCAATATATGTATGATTTTTCAAAGGAGAAAAAAAGAATTGTGGGCAGAGGGAAAAGCACAGCCTCAGGCTTTTAATCTTTTTAATGTCAGGATCCCTTTACTATACTTAAAAAAAATTTAAATCCTAGACAGATGTTTTCTTTTTTTTTTTTTTTTCTTTTTTTCTTTTTGAGACAGGGTCTCATTATGCTGTTCAGGCTGGCCTTGAGCTCACTTTGTAGCCCAGGCTGGTCTTGAACTTGCAGCAATCCTCCTGCCTCAGCATCCCAAGTGCTGGTATTATAGGCATGCACCACCACACCTAGCTGACAAATGTTTTCTATTTACCTCATTAGAAATGTATATTTATTCATTTTAAAGCAATAATGAATCTCTTACAAATTAACATAAAATAGTATTTTATGAAAAACAATTATTTTCTAAATTAATCCATTAGAAAGGGGCTGGGGAGATAGCCTGGCAGTCTAACTGCCCGCCTGGCAAGTGCAAGGACCTGGGTTCAATTCCCAGTGCCTCATGCTATGTTGGCCTCTGGAGCTCCAGGCACACTGTGCCAGTCACTGAAACTGGGCATGGTGGTGAACGTCCATAATCCTAGCACTGGGGAGGCTGAGACAGGAGGATTACTATGAGTCTGATCCAGAAGTGAGACCCTGAGTACCCTGTAGACTCTTCCCTAAAAAATATAGAAAAAATAAATAAAAATTAATTAATAGAAGTATAGGACTATTTTAAATTTTTGTAAATCATTTTAATATCTGGCTTAATAGAAAACATCTATAGCCTTATATCCCACCTTCACATTCGTTTTGTTGTGATATTTTTTTAACTGAATATTAAAACGTAAACAAGAGGGCCCAGCAGGACAGCTCAGTAGTCTAAAATGCCTGCTTAGGAAAGCTTAGGCAGCTGCAGGGACCGTGGTTCAATCCCTGGCTCCACATGCTGCACCAGCCCTGCCCTCAAGGCAGGCTGAGCCGGCCACAAAAATAAATAAATAAACAAACAAAACTTCTGAAACAAGGAAAAAAATAATAAAAATTAAAAAAAAAAAAAAAAAAAACATAAACAAGAGGCTGGGGAGATAGACCCATGGCACAAGCACCTGCCTGGCAAGTGCAAGGTCATGAATTTGAACCCCAGTCCCATAAATTAATTAATTAATTAATTAATTAAACAAGGGCAGGACAGCTCAATGGATTAAAGTGCCTGCTAAGGCAAAGTGCAGTGGCTGGGTTTGATCCCAGCTTGCCAGTGCCGGCCCTGTCCCCAAGGAATGCTTTGAGCAATTGAGACTGACCACAGCAGTGCACACCTGTAATCCCAGCACTTGGGAGGCTGAAAACAGGAGAATCACTACGAGTCTGATCTATGTAGTGAGACCCTGTAGGTCCTGTCCTAAATTCATAAAATAATAATAAACATAAACTGCTGGAAAAAGTAGGTGTATTTCAATAGCCTTTTCAAGTACTTAGGGTTATTCTCTGATACTTCACTCAAACCTGATTGTGGTCAAAGGTTACATTAATAAGAGGTAAACTGTAATGTGAAGTATGAAACTCTATGGATGAACATTTTATACTCTATAACGTTAAAATCCACCAAGGGCCCGGTGGGATGGCTCAGTGGTCTAAAGCGCCTGCTTGGGGAAGCTTGGGCAGCTCCAGGGGCCACGGTTCAATCCCCGGCACCACATGCTGCGCCAGCCCTGCCCTCGGGGTGGGCTGAGCCAGCCATAGAAATGAGTGAATAAACAAACAAAGGTTCTGAAACAAGAATAAAAATAATAAATAAAAATTAAAAAAAATAAAATCCACCAATATTCTTCTATGTTTTTTTTTTTTTTTTTTGGTCTTTTTGAGATAGGATCTCTCTATGCAGTTCAGGCTGGCCTTGAACTCACTTTTGCAGCCCAGGCTGGTCTCAAACTCGCATCGATCCTCCTGCCTCAGCCTCCCAAGTGCCGGGATTACAGGTGTGTGCCACCATGCCCAGCTCTATTCCATCTTTTTATGCTTAACATACAAAATTTTATAACATGATGCACCCATCATTTGGAAAGTATGGGTTCACTGAGTTATGCAGAGCTTCCAAATGCTAACACATTTTTAGGCGATATCAAAATAACCACAGTTATTAATATCACTGATTTCATCAGAAAACCTTGCTTCTTGCTTTCTTCCCTTCTTTGTGGTATCTGGAATTGAATTCAGGACCTGGCACTTGCCATGCAGGCATTTAAGGCGCTGAACTATATCTCTGGTCCTAGAAAAGCTTTTAATCCAAGGACAATGTTAAACTCACAGTGACAGGAATTCTCCAAAATCTAATTTTCACTTACAAGTTTGTCTATGAGCCATTTATCTCATTCACTTTCAAGAAAGTATCTGCCAATTATCTAAGTATGAATAATCACAGTTTGTCAGTTGTTCTTTCAAATAAAAAAAGTATTTCCAGGGCCTGGCAGGATGGCTCAGTGGTCTAATCCGCCTTCTTGGGAAAGCTTGGGCGGTTTCAGGGACCAAGTTTTGATCCCCAGCACCACATGCTGTGCCAGCCCTGCCCTCGGGGCGGGCTGAGCCGGCCATAAAAATGAGTGAATAAACAAATAAAGGTTCTGAAACAAGAAAAAAATAAATTTAAAAAAAGTATTCCCAGGAAAAAGGAGGTAGTTCACTTTACAATTCAATCACCTAAGTGCTTTGCCTTGAGATAGCTATCAAACTTCCACATGACCAATGTGTTATATGTACTTCCTACTTCACTAATGGCACGTACTAATGTACTTATAAAGCATAATTTCATAAATTGAATAATTTGTATTGTTTATAGTATAAATTATACATGTGATCTTCATCCTCATTATCTGGCATATCACTCCATCTTCCAAATGACAAGTCTCTTTGTACATTAACATACTGCCTGATGTTGCTGGTAGCCTAGGATGAAGGCTGCTCTCCAGAAAGAACAAGGAAGCATACTGAAAATATGTGAAAATGGTTGAATATGGACTGTGTATATATGTATGTAAAAATTTCTGTGAGATGATGCTGTTGCCACTTACTATGAAAAATGTTTCCATCCTAGTGGCCAGTTCTATGATACTGCATGCACTGTACAGCTGATGACATAAGAAAGACTGTTTAATGAATATTAGTTAAATTTTATTGTGCCCAGAGATAATTTCAGAATAAATATTTCACATCCTACATTAAAGACAGATGGATAGACGGACAGACGGATGAATGGATGGACAAACAGACAGACAAAGGCAAGATTAGAGGGCTGAAGTTTTCTGTTCCACTCCTCAACTTCAGCTTTCAGGGAGAAACTCAGTAGAGCTGAAGGTTAAATTGGCTAACCAAACATACCTATGTAACAAAGCCTCCATAAAAATACCAAAGGCCAAAGAGCCAGTTTCATAGTTCAGCAGACTAAAGTGTCTGCTTAGGCAGAGTGTAGAAGCTGGGGTTTGATGCCAGGCATTCTGTGCCACTCCCGCCCCTGGAGTATGCTGAGAGGGCACTGAGATTGGGCATGGCAGCACAAGGCTGTCATCTCAGACTTGGGAGGCTGAAAACAGGAGAATCTGATCTACATAGTGAGACCCTGTAGACTTTGTCCTAATTACAGAAAAAAAAAAAAAAAAAAAAAAAAAAAAAAAAAAAAAAAAAAAAAAAAAAAAAAAAAAAAAAAAAAAAAAAAAAAAGGACAGGGCTAGGAGAACTTCAAGAAAGCTGAACATGAAGAGTTCCTAAAAAAGGGTATACCTGAAGAAAGCACAAAATTTCAAGCCCTTCGCACATATCTCACCCTATGCATCTCTTTACCTGTATGTTTTGTCATATTTTAAATGTCAATGCTTCCCTGCATTCTGTGATGTAATCAAGACTTAGCTGAGAAGCTACAAAAACCCAACTTACACCTAGTAGGTCAGAAGCATAGAAAAAACAACCTGGGTTGCAACTGGCAACTGAGCTGGAGTGGGAAAGCGGGAGCAATAGTGGTGATGGAGCCCTCAGCCTGTGGGAACTGACATCATCTTTACATCATCTCCAGAGAGACAGTGTTTGAACACAGATGAATTACAGGACACCCAGATTACTGTATGGGGAAAACTCCAAACCTCATATCAGAAGCAGTTTTGGGGATTAAAGAAAAACTGAATTTTAGGGTTTTTTTCCTCTGTATTGTCAAATTACTTTTTTTTTTTTTTTTAAAGAATTTTATTTATTTATTTTTCTTGTTTCGGAACTTTTGTTTGTTTGTTTATTTATTTTTATGGCCAGTTCAGCCTGCCCTGAGGGCAGGGCTGGCGCAGCATGCAGTGCCGGGGATCGAACTGTGGTCCCTGAAGCCGCCTAAGCTTTCCTAAGCAGGTACTTTAGACCACTGAGCCATCCTGCTGGACCCCTCAAATTACTTTAAAAAAAAAAAAAAAAAAAACGAATTTAGTACAGATTCTACAGGGTCTTTCTGTGTAGATTGGATTCCTAGTGAACCACCTGTTTTCAGCCTCCCAAGTGCTGCAATTACAGGCACACACTAGCACATCCAGTCTCAGTCACCCTCTCAGCCCACCTTTGGAGCAGGGCCGGCATGGCTTCTGGTGCCAGGGATCACACGCTGGCTCCTGTGCTCTGCTTAAGCAGGTGCTTTAGTCTGCTGAGCTATCTGGCTGGCTCTCCAACAACTTTTTTTTAACTGAAAATGACCAGAAGTGAGGAATATATTGATTACTAGTATTGTTTGATTCTTTACTTTGATTTGTGCTAAGGCATAAGCAGTTTTACCACTGTTGATGCTACATCAGCACAAAGGTATACAAAATAAAATATAACAAATAATATCTCAGCATTATTATTATAACAGACAAACCACACAGCCTTTATTTTCTTGGGATCCAAATCTTTCTACCTCCCCTGCAGAGCCAGTTTACTCTTTCATGTTTCAAAGCATTTGAGATTAATTCTCATATGAACAAATAATTTTTTTATTTTTATTTTTTGAGAGAGCATTTCACCATGTAGTTCAAGCTGGCTTTAAACTTACCATGTACTCCAGAGTGACTTGAATTTACAGCAATCCTCCTGCCTCAGCTTCCTAATATTGAAATTACAAGTCCACATCATCATGCCAAGAAGAAGAGGTAAAAACAATTTTAACTCATTCAATCCTCCCTGATCCAGTATGGCAGTATCACTAACATCTACCATGTTAAGTATGAGATCAGTAAATGCTGGCTTATTGGATATACAAGTACATCCTCAGACTCAAAAAGGAATCAAGAGGCTATAAACAGGCAGATCACTATGAGTCTTATCTAGTAGTAAGATCCTGAACACCCTGTAAACCCTTCCGTTAAAAAAAAAAAAAAAAAAAAAAGAATCAAAAGACTAATAGTAATAGTCTTTTTACAACAGTAAAAAGACCTGCAGGTGTATCCAAAGACTAGAAGTTCCAAAGATAATGTTGTATAAAACTTAGAAGGAAGATGGAATTCAGCGGATGGTCCCTCTAGACCAGTGATGGCAAATGTTTTAGAACTTTCCATGATACAAACAGCCTGCATGCTGTAAGTTCACCACTACTGCTTTAGGCAAAAATATAAAGATGGAGAAAGCGAACTGGTTTGGGACTCAGTGCTGGCAGTAAAGGTCCCCAACGAAATACCTCAGTGCAGCTAGGCACATACCAGGATTACCCAGGAGAGAAAAGTCACAGGGCTAGGTAAACCCAGCAGACTTGAAAGATGTTCCTATGTCTATTAGAACATCCTATCTTCATATCCAAGAAAAGGCCCAGCTCTTCTCAGTGGGGATAAGGATTTGGAAGAGCTCTGCTGCCCAACAAATCTGGCACTGGTTTCAGTTGCCCAAGCAGCTAACACAAGAGACCAAGCATATGAAACTCTGACTTCTGACCAAACTTACCTCTCCCCTCAGAGTCATTCATCGAAAAGTAATTACACAGCTGGGCATGAAAGTTCATGGCTGAGGCAGGAGGATTACTAATTCTAAGACCAAAAAACAATAACAACCTCTGAGGAAAAGATAGCCTCTTTCAAATAGTGCCAGGAAAACTGGCTATCCACATGAAGAAGATGAGGTCCATATCTCTCACCATGCACTACACTAAAATCAAAATTAATCAAAGATCTAAATATTACAACAGAAATAATCTGCTAAAAGACAAAACATAAAATTCATGAAGAAATAGGTAGAAGCAAGGACTTTCTGAACAAAAACTTCAGTAGCATAACAAATCACATCAAGAATCAACAAATGTGATATATCAAATTAAAAAACTTCTATATACTGATACAGTGAAAAGAACCTACAGAGAGGGGAATGGCAGCTAATATACAAAATTTTAAAAAATTAGATCCTGTCCAGGTGTGGTGATGCACAGCTATAATCCAGCACTCAAGAGGCCGAGCTAGAAGGATCTCTGCAAGTTCAAGGCCAGCGTGAACTACATAGTGAGACCTTGTCTCAAAACAAAACAAAAATTACATCTCCTAATAAAAGACCCAATAAAAAATGGGCAATTGAAATGGGTAGATGCTTCTCAGAAAAAGTATAAATGACCAATGAATACATGAAAAGATATCCAATATCTCTGGCCTGAGATTCCATCTTATTCAAGAAAGAATGACTACCATCAAGAAACCAAATAAGCTGGGCGTGGTGACGCATGCCTGTAATCCCAGCACTCAGGAGGCTGAGGCAGGAGGATCAGTGTAAGTTCAAGACCAGCCTGGGCTACAAAAATGAGCTCAAGACCAACCTGAACTGCATAGTGAGACCCTGTCTCAAAAAGA
The DNA here is from genome assembly GCA_004027025.1 of Myocastor coypus. Lineage (NCBI taxonomy): Eukaryota > Metazoa > Chordata > Mammalia > Rodentia > Myocastoridae > Myocastor > Myocastor coypus. Next base: position 13,047 of record PVJA010048581.1, read on the forward strand.
CAAAAAAAAAAAGAAAGAAACCAAATAATCACATAATTTGAGACTTGACAATGTTCCCTCATGAATTAGTGGTTTGTACAGTTTTATTGTTTAGTAGATAGACATACTACATTTTGTTAATCCACTCAACAATTTTGGCTAATACAAATAAAGCTACTATGAGCATTCATGTACAAGGATTTGTGTGAACATATGCTTTATTTTCCTTGAATAAATATGTAGAAGTAGACCTGCTGAGTTATATGATAGGAGTACATTTAACTTTTTAAGGGATCGCCAAACTGCTTTCTAAGTAGTTGCACCAACACTTTACACTCCCACCAGTAACATATGGCATGTACAGTGCTCCATATTTCTTTTTATATTTGGTGAAGCTAATGTACAGCTCAGGTTGAAAACTATCATTTTTCTATATGGAAGGTTCTTTGTTAATTTCTCTCTCTCTCTCTCTCTCTCTCTCTCTCTCTCTCTCTCTCTCTCTCTGTCTCTCTCTCTCTCCCTCCCTCCCTCTCTCTCTCAGGTTTCAATATCACCCCACAGCTCCTCCTGCCTCAGTTTCCCTGTGCTGGGATTATAGGAATGTGGGATTACAGGCAAATACCTCCACACCTGGCTATTCTTTTTTAAAAATTTTTTTCAATCTATTTGATAAGCAGGACCATAATGCCTATTATAATCATATGAATTATAACTGATGTATAATCTGTATAGCTTTTTTTCTATAATAACTTAATGGGCTTTTTTATATATTTAATACAGGATCTACAGGGTCTCACTACAGATTGGATTTGTGCCTCCATGCCCAGTGGCCCTCTCAGCGCACTCTGGTGGTGGGGCCAGCACAGCACTCCGGGGATCAAAACCTGTCCCTGTGCCTGCCTGAGCAGGCACTTCAGTCCACTGAGCTCTCTGGCTGGCCCTAACAACTTAATGTTAAGAAGATGAATACGTAGATTAGACTTACTAAGATTTAAGGATCAATGATTTTCCCATCTTTTTTTTTTTTTTTTTTTTTGACCCTTTAACAGACACTAGGATTTAGTCATAAACTTAAATGAATGCTTGA
>PVJA010048582.1:0-14084 GCA_004027025.1 Myocastor coypus
TAAAATAGAAAGAATCATGAAATCTAGCTGTTCCTAAGAAACAACAAAGGAAAAAAAAAAAAAAAAAAAAAAAAAAGACAAAAAAAAAAAAAAAAAAAAAAAAAAAAAAAAAAAAAAAAAAAAAAACAACTAAGGCCAAGTGTATACAAAGAAAACTAAGAAGACACAAGTCACCCTGAGAATAGGAATAAATATCTAAGTAGGGAAGTAAACATCTAAATTTATGAAAAAAGATTATATATATATATATATATATATATATATATATATATATATATGAGTTAGGGTAGATATACAACTAGTTTCTCTTAGTTTGCTAAGAATAAAAGTTTATACTAATACTGTTTAGATAAGATATTATGTCTGCATCTTATTCTCTGAATAACTACTATGAAGGCAATAGTACTGTATTATTGTAAACATCCTATTAACCTATTTTGAAACTGTTTCATAGTTATTTTATCCTTTTTCTCATTAAAATGAATAAAAACTATATAAAAAAAGAGAATACAAGAACAAGAACAAAACCCAAGAACCAGAGAGATGGGCAATTGCTTCTGAAAGCATATCTTAGGAAGATTATAAAGAAATGTTCAAACTTAATGAGCAAAACAGAAAATTAAGTAAGAAATTAAATAAAGAAATTGTGATCACCCCCAGTGCACAGCAGTGCACCTGCCCTAACTATTGCTCTACACCTATTGGTCAGCCCCCTCCCCTGGGCTGAAAGAGAGTAAATCTAAAGTTAGGAAAACCCGAGAATGTTTGCACCTGCCCTTCCTTCCAGTATTGTACTTGAGCTACTGTTGTAGGATATTAAAAGGAACTAAGAGGAACAGGAATTTCCAAAGAGGAAGCAAAACTGAAATTATCTATAGATGGTAAAACTGCTTACATAGAAAACCCGAGGGAATCTGCACACCGCGACCAGAGTCAGAGAGTGTGGGGAGCTGTATGGCTAGATACATGCAATGCATAATGTGAAAATTAGTGTGGTATAGGACCAAATGCCTGTATAGGGCCAAAAAAATGTAGTAACTGTGAATATATACCTTACAAAAGCAGTTAAAGAAAAATCTTTTAAAAAATTATTTCATTTTGAAGAGTAAAAACAGAAGCAAAAACACAAATATGACAAATAGGGTAACATATAACAATACATATGTTATAGATTTTTAAAACAAGACTAGCTAATTGACACTGATTTATTTATTTATTCACTTAATTTTATTAATTTCAACAAGAAAGAAATAGCAATGAGACAGTTTCAGAATCTGTCAGTAGGACAGCCACAATAACGAACATAAGGTTTATTTTTGTCTTTATAGTAGTTGTTCAGAGTACAAGATGCAGACATAAATTCTCTAAAGACTATTGGTACAAATATTTCTTCTAACTGAACTCAGAGAAAGTAGTTTTATGCCTAGTCCAGTATTCCATAATAGTAGTGGGTTATCAGTAGAAGTGGTAATACCAGAAGCTGTTGACCTGAGTTTTTTACAACTCACCATACTAATCTGGCTTTACTTTTTGTGCCTTGCGGTTAAACTTTTCTGTTGAGTGATTAAGGCCAAGTTAAAGCAAGACATATATAACGAAATATTCCATTTTTGTATCTGACAAAGTCAGCCAAATCCCCTCAGGATTTACCTTGAAAGCATGTACAATGTTTTTGTAGAGCTTCTGTCATTGTCAGCCATCTGGATGGGTCATGGCCACTGCTTGACCAGTTTGCTCTCTGTGAAAGCTTGAGAGAATTTTTGCTCTTTAGGTGACTCTTCTTAGGTACACTGTACATCATCGTTCTCTTTCCTCTGTGGGCCCATAATCACCTTGAGTAGAAAATCTGGGACACCACTGAGTTATAGGATGTTACAGTACAGGTTCTCTTATGTCCTGAGTCCTCACTACCTTGGAGGGCTACTACCAAAATATTGGCTATCCTTGTAACTCTTCTTTTACTCTAATTTTTTGGTCTGCAAACTTAAGTTGTGAATCCTGCAGAAGAGGGTTGTTAAATAGGTCTTGTTTTAACTTGGCCTTATACGAAATTATAGCAGGTTAATCCTATGGGATTTTACCATGTCTCCTGTTCTCTTTTATTAGCCCCCCCATGAAAAAAAAAAAAGAAAAACATTCACTTGACGGAGAATATAGCAATAATTGATATAATAGTATAAGCTGTACATATCTAAAAGACTACAATGACAGGCATTTCAAGCATGTTTTTAGTATCACACATTGCTATCCTCAGGGTCAAAAACCTTTTGGAGATACTTAGCACCATTGTCTAATTCATCCCGGGAATATATAAGTGCATGGTTTTGCCCCTGCCATGTTTCCTAACTTTTCTGTTGGCTGTTTCTTTGCTGTTTAATTCTTACTTCTTGATTTCCATTTAGCTGTGTTATGTCTTTCCATTTTTATTTCTTCTTTTGAGTTCTTACACAGTGAGACTATACGATATTTCACATGTAGGTCTGGTTTATTTCACTTATCAGTATAGGTTCGATACACCCACTTATATATGAAGTCTTTGGGTTTATCATTCTTTATAGCAGAGCAAGCAATATTCCATTGTATAAAAACACATCTCTTTCAATCATTCTTCACATGATGGACATTTTTGTTGTTCCCAAGGTTTGACTATCACAAATTGTGTTGCTATGAACATAAGTGCACTGACATCACTATGATATGATGCTTTCAGTTCCGGGAAAATTCCCAGTAGGGATAAAGCTGGATTGAATGGGATTTCCAGTCCTAGCTTTTAAAGAAGTCTCCCCACTGATTTCTATGAAGGTTGCAGCAGTCTGCATTGACGCCAGCAGTGGAGAAGGGTTCCTTTTTCCCCACAGCCTCTCCAACATTAGTTGTTGGTTGATTTCTTTATGATTGACATTCTTTCTGGAGTGAGATGTTATCTAAGGGTTGTTTTAATTTGCATTTCATGGATGGCTAACAATGGGGAGCATTTCTTCATGTATTTGTAAGCTTCTCGTAGTTCTTCCTCTGAGTAGTTCATCTTGGATGCCAATTTCCAGATTGGGTCTTTGAATTTTGGTTTCATAAGGTTTTTTGAGTTCTTTATAAAATCGAGATAGAAGACCTTTGTCTGAATTCTTATTAGTTACATTTTTTTTTCAAAATTTGTGGGTCGTCTTTGCACTCTGTTGATAAATTTTTGACATGCAAAAAGTTCTCAGCAAGAAGAGATCCCAATTGTTTCTTAAAAGAGTTGAAAGTACATTTTGATTTTTGTCCATTAACTTTTTGCCTATCCCAACGTCTTCAATATTTCCTCCTACTTTCTCTTCGAGGAAATTTATTGTTTCTGTTTTAATATTTAGATCTTTAATCCAATTTGAATTTAGTTTAGTACATGGCGATTCATTTAGTTTTTGGCACGTAGAGAGCCAGTTTCTCCAGCACCCTTTGTTAAAGAGGCTATCTTTCTTCCAGTAAACATGTTTGGCTCCTTAGGTGGCTGAGTGTGTTTGTATTTGCTTCTGCATCTTCTAATCTATTTCATTGATCCTCAGGTCTACATTTTTGTCAGTGCCATGCTGATTTTATCACTGTAGCTTTGTAGTATAATTTTAAGTCAGAAATTGTAATGCCTCCTATCTTGTCTTTGTTGCCCAGGATTGTGTTTGCTATTTCATGTCTTCTCTGGTTCCAAATAAATTGTAGGAGTGATTTCTCCAGGTCTATGGGGTGTGTTAATGGTATTTTGATATGGATTCCATTAAACAACACTGCACAACAATTTTAGGGTTCTGACCATTTTCACAATGTTGGTTCTTCCTATCCAGTAGTAGGGAATATCTTTCCATTTTCTGAAATCTTCTAAGATCTCCTTTATCAGAGTACTGTAGCTTTCATTGAATAGATAATTTGCTGCTTTAATTAGATTGACTATTAGGTACTTCATTTTCTGTGGTGCTATTGTGAAAGGTATTGCTTCTCTAATTTCTCTCTCAGTGTGTTTGTTATCTGTGTAGAGGAATGCTATGGAATTTGGGGTGTTGAATTGGTATTATACTATGTTACTAAATTTGCACACTAATTCTAGAAGCTTCTTGGTGGGGTTTTTGGGTCTTCCAAGTAGACAATCATGTAATCTGCAAATAATGGTAGTTTACCTTTTTCGAAATCTATTTTCATTCCTTATATTTCTCCCTCTTTCCTAATGGCTGTAGCTAATGGTTCTGGAACTATATTGAATAAGAGAGATGATAGAGGACATCCTAATCTTGCACCAGACCTGAGAGTAAAAGAGATCAGTTTTTCCCCGTTTATAATTATGTTAGCTATTGGACTGTCATAGATGGCTTTTAACAGACAGTGGTAGAAGGCTTGCATTCCAATTTTCTGTAGAACTTTGAATATGAATAAGTGTTGGACTTTGTCAAAAGCCTTTTCTACATCAATTGAAATGACCGTGGGTTTTTTTTTTTTTTTGATATTTTTTGAGTGTTTATAAAACAGCATCAAAATTTTTATTTTTATTTTTTTTCAAGTTTCAATTTTTTATTGTTTAAATTTAACAATGGTTATATTACATATTTTCATCATCAGATCAGTTTAGATTAATACATATAGGTATGTAATTTTTAGTTGACATTTTGGCTTAAAAAAATCTAAAAAATAACAGAAATAATTTTTTTGTTCATTTATTTATTTTTATGGCTGGCTCAGCCTGCCCTGAGGGCAGGACTGGCACAGCATGTGGTGCTGGGGATCAAACTGCGGTCTCTGCAGCCACTTAAACTTTCCTAAGCGGGCACTTTAGACCACTGAGCAATCCTGCCGGGCCCTGAGAAATAAATTTTTATATGTGCTACAATTAAAATACCAATAGAGCTCTATAGAAAAAATAATATTTACTTCAACTGTCACCGCAAAGCAGTCTTCTTACATGAAAACTCTGCGTTCCATGGCAGTTGCCGCATAAACTGGTGGCATATGTTTTGTTTTCCTGTCCTTTGTAGTAGGACACAGCATCTGACATTGTTAAAATAGGTCTTTGTGATATTGTTCCTGCCTGTTCACCTGTCAGCTTCCCAGGGCACTCCACAATTTTTTTTTTTTTTTTTTTTGCATAGTTCCCTGGGCAGAAATATTTTGTTCTTCCTCTGTTGTAAATGATTTCTTATGAGTCCCAGTCCCAATACTTTAATAAAATTTCTCCTTGATATTTTGTACTGGTTCTTTAATTTTCTTTCTTTCTTTTTATTTATTTATGTATTATAACTTTTTAAATTTTTTTTTTTTTTTTTTTTTTTTTTTTTTTTTTTTTTTTTTTTTTTTTTTTTTTTTTTTTTTTTTTTTTTTTTTTTTTTTTTTTTTTTTTTTTTTGTCTTTTTAAGACAGGGTCTCGCTATGCAGTTCAGGCTGGCCTTGAGCTAATTTTGTAGCCCAGGCTGGTCTCGAACTCACACTGATCCTCCTGCCTCAGCCTCCCAAGTGCTGGGATTACAGGCGTGAGCCACCAGGCCCGGCTTAAAAAATTTTTATATTTTATTTTATTATCTTTTATTTTATTATTTTGTTAAAAATTTTTTTCTTGTTTCAACACTTTTGTTTGTTTATTTATTTATTTTTATGGCTGGCTCAGTCTGACCTGAGGACAGGGCTGGCACAGCATGCGGTGCCGTGGATCGAACCACGGTCCCTGTAGCCACCTAAGCTTTCCTAAGCAGGCGCTTTAGACCACTGAGCCATCCTGCCAGGCCCCTTATTTTATTATTTTATTATAACAATTATATTTTATTTATAACTTTTATTTCATTTTTTTCTTGTTTCAGAACTTTTGTTTATTTATTTTTATGGCCAGCTCAGCCTGCCCTCAGGGCAGGGCTGGCGCAGCATGTGGTGTTGGGGATCGAACCTCAGTCCCTGCAGCTGCCCAAGCTTTCCTAAGCAGACGCTTTAGACCACTGAGCCATCCTGCTGGGCACCATATGTATTATAACTTTTAATAAGAAATAACAACATCATAGTTTCAAAACACGTAAGTAGCACATTTGCAATAATTGACACATTGTATATTGTTGTCCTCATAATAGTTACACAGAGCACAGAGTATAGACATAATAAATTTTCTGGTCAATGTTGGTAATGAAGGAAAAGAAAAAAGAAAAAGAAAAAATTTCTCCTCTTTGAACTGAGAGGAAATATACATAGTCCAGTGTTCCTTATTTGCATCATAATTAAGCTATTCTGCTGGGTGATCAAAGGCAAGTTAAAGCAAGCCCTGCATGACAAAACATTCATCTTTTGTATCTTCCAAGGTCAAATCCCCTCAGGAATAACTTTGGAACCATGTACTGTGCTTGTTAGAACTGTTGTCAGGGTCAGCCATCGGGATGAGTCACAGCCATAGCTTGACCAGTTTGTTTTTTGTGAAAGCCTGAGAGAATGTTTTTTCTCCGGGTAACTCTCTTTAGACACACTATACTTCATTTATCCCTTTCCTCTGAGGTCCCATAATCTCCTTGACCAGAAAATTTGAAACACTAGCGAGTTATGGGATATTACAGCGCAGGTTCTCTTTTGTCCTGAGTCCTCACTGACCTTGAAGGGCTAGGGCCAAAATGTTGGCTATCTTCATAGCCCTTCTTTTTCTCCAAAATTTTGGTCTGTTAACTTATATTCTCAACCCTCCAACAGAGAAGCTTCATGATACTATTACTCTATAACATAGGTTATTGAACTTAACATCACTGTTTGTCTGAATATCAAACATCTTAGACTTACCTTGAAATTGGTATTTTCTGTCAATCATTGATATTATAATAAATCTCTACAGGATGTGATAAAAACAGTTACACATTTTTACGCAGACATATGGAAATTCAACGATGTACAAAATTAGAGCGTGTCGAGATTATGGCATTTTGCCTAGTCTCTTACTCGCAGTGAACACCCCTCTTTTTTTTTTTTTGTTAGTGAACCATTTACTTGAGAGAGAGTATAGCAGTAACTGAGTTTACATTAGAAGCAGTACACATCTAAATGACCGAATGACAAGCATTTCAAGACTATTTTTAGTATTGCACAGGGGTATCATTAATGCAAAAAATCTTTTGAAGGTTCTTAGGACCAACATCTGATTCATCCAGTGTACATAAGTGTATGGTTTTGTTCCTGCTATGTTTTCTCTCTTTTCTACTTCCAGTCGCTTCATTGTTTAATCCATAAGTCTTTGATTGCCATTCAGTTGTGTTATGCCCTTCCATTTTTATTTCATCTTTAGAGTTCTTCCATTAGGGAGACTATATGATATTTACACATGTAGGTTTGGCTTATTTCACTTATGAATATATGTTCAATACACATACATTTATATATGAAGTCTTCCAGTTTATCATTCTTTATAGTTGAGTAATATTCCATTGTATAGAAATACCACTTCTTTAGGGGGATAGCTGGATTGAATGGGATTTCCAGGTCTGTTTTTTTTAAGGATCCTCCACACCGCTTTCCATAATGGTTGCACCAATCTGCATTCCCACCAGTGGAGAAGGGTTCCTTTCCTCACAGCCTCTCCAATATTTGTTGTTGGCTGATTTCTTTATGATAGACATTCTTTCTGGAGTGAGATGGTATCTAAGTGTTGTTTTAATTTGCATTTCATGGATGACTAGCTATATGGAGCATTTCTTCACGTACTTATAGGCTTGCTGAATTTCTTTCTCTGAGAAGTGTGTCTTCATATCAGATGCCCATTTCTGAATTGGATCTTTGAATTTTGGAACTCTAATGGTTTTTAGTTTTTTATAAATTCTAGATAGAAGACCTTTGTCTGAATACTTATTAGTTAAAATCTTTTCGAAATTTATGGGTTGTGTTTTCACTCTGTTGGTAATGTCTTTTGATGTGCAAAAGCTTCTTAATTGGAGGAGGTCTCATTTGTTGTTGCGTTCAAGTGTTAAATGCGCATTTTGATTTTTGTCCATGAACTTTTTGTCTATTCTGATGTCTTCAAGATTTGCTCCTACTTTCTCTTCCAGGAGATTTAATGTTTCTCTTTTAATATTTGGATCTTTATCCCATTTCGACTTTAGTGCATGGTGATAGACTAGGGTCAAGTTTTAGTTTTTGGCATGTAGAGAATCAGTTTTTCCAGCACCATTTGTTAAAGAGGCTATCTTTCTTCCAGTAGGCATGTTTGGCCCCTTTGCCAAAGATAAGGTGGCTGAGTGTGTTTGTATATGCTTCTGCATCTTCTAATCTATTCCATTGATCCTCAGTTCTATTCTTTTGCAAATACCACGCTAATTTTATTACTGTAACTTTGTAGTATAACTTTAGGTGAGGAAGTGTAATGCCTCCTGCCCTACATTTGTTGACCAGAATTATCTTTGCAATTCTGGGTCTTTTTTGGTTCCAAATAAATTTTAGGAATGATTTCCCCAGGTCTGTGAGGTATGTTGATGGTATTTTGATAGGAATTGCATTAAATCTGTATAACAACGTAGGGAGTATGACTGTCTCCACAATGTTAGTTCTTTCTTTCAAGGAGAAGGGAATATCTTTCGATTTTCTGAAATCTTCTAGGATCTCTTTTTTCAGAGTACTATACATTTCATTGAAAAGGTCTTTTACTTCCTTGGTTAGGTTAATGTGTATTTCATTTTGTTCACTGCTATCATAAAAGGGATTGTTTCTCTAATTTCTTTCTCTGTGTTTGTTATCTGTGTAGAGGAATGCTGTTGACTTTTGTGTGTTGACTTTTTAAACTGCTATGCTACTGAATTTTTGTATTCTGGTAGCTTCTTGGTGGAGCTTTTGGGGTCTTCCATGTCGAATATCACTTTATCTGCAAATAGTGATAATTTTGCTTCTTCTTTGCCTATTCTTATTTCTTTTATTTCTCTTTCTTGTCTAATGGCTATAGCTAATGATTCCAGAACTATATTGAATAGGAGTGGTGATAGGGGGCATCCTTGTCTTGTACTAGATTGGAGAGTAAAAGACTTCAGTTTTTCCCCATTTAGAATTATGCTAGCTGTTGGATTGTTGTAGATGGCTTTTATCAGGTTGAGGTAGAGGCCCTCTATTACAGTGTTCTGTAGGACTTTGAACATGAATGAATGTTGCACTTTGTCAAAGGCCTTTTCTGCATCAATTGAGACGATTATGCGATTTTTGGCTTTGGCTCTATTGATATAGTGTATCACATTAATAGATTTGGGTATAGTGTGCCATCCTTGCATCCCTGGGATGAAACCTACCTGGCCATGGTGTATAATCTTCTTGATGATTTGTTGTATTCTATTCGCAAGGATTTTATTGAGGATTTTTACATCTATGATCATCAGAGAAATTGGCCTGTAGTTCTCTTTTCTAGTTGCATCTCTCTCTGGTTTTGGTATCAGTGTGATACTTGCCTCTAGGAATGATTTTGGAAGGATTGCTTCCTTTTCGATTTCACTGATGAGTTTGAGAAATGTTGGGATTATGTTTTTTAGAAATTTCTTGTAAAATTCAGTGGTGAATCCATCAGGTCCTGGACTTTTCTTTGTGGGTAGGCTTTTTATTACCATTTGTATTTTTTGGCTGTTATTGGGTCATTGAGAGTTCTTATATATCTTCTTGGTTTATTTTGGGTAATTTGTGCTTTTTTAGGAATCTGTCCATTTTATCTGTGTGTTCGATTCTGTGAGAGTAAAGATTCTCAAAGTAACTATTTATGATCCTGTGAATCTCTGCTGTGTCTGTAGTAATTTCACCCTTTTCATTCCTTATTGCTTTACTTTGAGTCCTTTCTTTCCTTTTCTTGATGAGGCTAGCTAGGGGATTATAAATTTTATTTTATCTATTTTTTTAAAGAATTTTTTTTTTATTTTATTTATTATTTTTATTCTTGTTTCAGAACCTTTGTTTATTCACTCATTTTTATGGCCGGCTCAGTCCGCCCCGAGGGCAGGGCTGGCGCAGCATGTGGTGCTGGGCCTCGAACCGTGGTCCCTGAAGCCGCCCAAGCTTTCCCAAGCAGGCGCTTTAGACCACTGAGCCATCCCACCAGGCCTGAACCAGCTTTTTGATTCATTAATTCATTGTATTGTTTTCCTTGTCTCAATTCAATTAATTTCTGCTCAAATCTTTATAATTCCCTCCTGTCTTTGGGGTTTGGATTTCATTTACTCTTCCATTTCTAGTCGGTTTAGGTGCTCCATGAGAGTATTTATGTGTTCCTATTTTTTTTTTTAATTTTTTAGTTTATTTATTTCTTGTTTTCAGAAGCTTTGTTTATTCACTTGTTTTTATGGACGGCTCAGCCCACCCTGAGGGTAGGGCTGGCACAGCATGTGGTGCCAGGGATCGAACCGTGGTCCCTGAAGCCACCCAAGCTTTCCCAAGCAGGCGCTTTAGACCACTGAGCCATTCCGCTGGGCCCTATTCTGTTTTCTTAATGTGTGAGTTCAGAGGTATACATTTCCTTCTAAGAAATGCTTTCATTGTATGCCATAAATTCCAGTAGGTTGTGTTTGAATTTTCATTAAATTTGTAGATATTGTTTAATTTCTTATTTAATCTCATCTGTAACCCACTGGTTGTTGAGAAGCGTGTGTTTTTTTTTTTTTTTTTTTTTGGTGGGACCAGGGTTTGAACTCACGACCTTGCACTTGCCCAGCAGGCACTTGTGCCTCGGAGCTATCTCCCCAGCCCCGAGAAGAGTGTTTTTTTTTAATTTCATGTATTTCTGGAGTTCTTGGGGTTTCTGTTGTCATTTATTTCCAATTTCATTGCACTGTGGTCAGATAATATGTATGGGATAATTTCTGTTTTCTTGCATATACTTAAGCATGAGTTATGGACTAATATGTGGTCTATTTTAGAAAATGTTCCATGTGCAGCTGAAAAAAATGTGTATTCAGAAGTTGTCAGGTAGAACACTCTGTGTATGTGTACTAATTACAGTTGTTCCAAGTTCTAGCTCAGTTCTGCTACTTCTCTGCTAATTTTTCATCTGCTTTACCGATCTTTTTCTGCTAAGGTGGTGTTAAGGTCTTCTGGTAAGATTGTGGTATTGGATATTAGGTTATTCATGTTCATTAAGGTTTGCCTTATATAACTTGCTGATCCCATGTTGTGTGCATACATATTTATGAGTGTACCGCTTCGTCTTGAATTTTTCCCCTAACCGGTATGTAGTAGCCTTCTTTATCTCATTTCATCAGTCTTGGCTTCAAGTTTAGACTGTCTGCAAACAGTATTGCTACCCCTGCTTTTTTTTTTTTTTTTAGGTGCTGGAGCATGTACTATTGTTTTCCATCCTTTAACTTTGAGCCCATGAGTGTCTTTGTGAGTTAAGTGTGTTTCTTGTATGCAGTACATTGTTGGATTTTGCTTCCTTATGCACTCTGCCACTCTATTTATTTTTAATTGGAGAATTGAGTCCATTTACATTGATGGTTATAACTGAAATATATTGACTTATGATTGACATGACTTTTATTTGCTAATGTTTGCCACTTTTTCTCCTATGTTTAGTTGGTTACTCTAGTTGGTGGGATCTTTTAGTTCTCATTTGTTGAAATCAGGTCTTTTCAGTCCCTCTCTAAAATCTTTGTTAGAATACTGTGCAGTGTTGGTTTTGACATCATGACATTTTTTAGTTGTTCCTTGTTATGGAAGTATTTCACTTCTCCATCATAACTCAAAGAGTTTTTCCGGCTATGGAAGTCTGGGCTGAAATATGTTTTCATGAACAACTTGAAGCACTCTGTTCCATGCTCTTCTTGACTTCATGGTTTGTGAAGAGAAATTTGCCATTATTCTGATGGGTTTTCCTTTAAATGTGATCTGTTTCTTTGCCTTAGCAGCTTTTAGTATCTTATTCTTCTGCTGAATTTCTGGGATCTTGACTGTTATATGTCTGGGTGTGTTTTTATTCGGGTTGATGTTATTTGGAATTCTGTATGCTTCAGTTACCTGAATGTCTAATTGTTTTCTCATATTTGGAAGTTTTTGCTATTAGTTCTGCCCATATTCTTTTTATATCATTTGTGTCGACTCCTTCCTTCTCGCTAATTCCTATTAATCTCACTTTGTTCATTTTTTCATCATCTTGCAGATGTTAAATTATGTTTTCTTGCATCCTAGTTGTTTTTAAGAGACCCTTTCTTACCTTTTCACTAGGTACAACGGTCTGTTCAAGATCTGAGACTCTATCTTCCCTTTCATATGGTTTTGTGAACTTGTGATTGAGATTTAATTTTCTTGTATATCTCTTTGAAACTATTTCATGTGATCTATTTCTTATACTGCTCAAGCAGGGAATCCATCATTTTTCTATTCTCCTCTAATTTTTTATCATTGTCTTCTCTAGTGGATTGACATCTCTCATTATAGTTATCCTTTCTTTCTCTAGTTCAGAGATTCTTTCTGCTCTGTTCTCTCTACCTTTCTGTAGTTATTCACCTACTTTAGATGCTATTATTTTTATTTATTTATTTTTGTGCTTGGTACATGGTCTACAGGGTCTACCCAGGGATCAAATCCCAACCGCTGATCTCTGGCTAAGCAGGTGCTTTAATCTGCTGAGCTATTTGGCTGGCCCTAAAAAATAATTTTTTTCCTTTTCTTTTTAAATTTTTTTTGAAGAGATGAGAGATTATAGTAATTGCCAAGACATATTTAGAAGGCCAAGATGAGAGATATTCAACCATAAGTTTCATATTGCATATTGCTGTCCTCAGTGTAGTTGCTCAGATCATAGATATCAGCATACAGAGTTAGTCAAGGTGAAAATTCTGAACTTTAAAAAAAACTGATAGAAATGATGAGCACAATCATCTCAGCCATCCTGTATATATACTTACAAGTTTCCCTTTTATCTTTTCCTATCTTTTCTCCTTTCACACTTCTTCATCGTTTAATCCTGAAGTTCAGTTTCTTTCCATTTTCTTGTATCAGTTTTATGCCTTTTAGGTTCTTACTCAGGGAGACAATACAATATTTACACATTAAATGAAATATTATTTCATTTATGAGTATAGCCTCTAGCTTCATACACTTACCTATAAGGCTTCAAGTTTGTCTTCCTTTATATCTGAGTAGTACTCCATTGTATAAAAATACCACTTCTTTTTCCTGAAGTGATGGGCATTTTGGTTGTTTCTAACATTTGGCTATGACACATTGTGCTGCTATAAACATAGGTGCACATATATCACTATGGTATGACATTTTCAGTTCTTTTGGGAAAATACTCAGAAGGGAAATAGTTGGATTGAATCGAATTTCCAGGCCCAGCTCTTTGTGGAATCTCTACACTAACTTCCATAGTGTCTACATTTTCATTAGCAAACAGTGAAGAAAGGTTTCTTTTTCCTCACAGTCTCTCCAGTATTTTTTATTAGTTGATTTCTTTATGAAAGCCATTATTTCTGAGGTGAGTTGGTAACAACGTTTTTTTAAAATTTGCATTTCTTGAATGGCCAGTGCTATGTAACATTTTTTCGTATATTTATTTGTCACTTGTATTTCTTCCTCTGAGAAATATGTATTCATCTCAGATGTCCATTTTTATGTTGGGTCTTTAAATTTAGAGGACTGAATTTTTTTAAGTTCTTCATATGAGTTAGACAGCAGTCCTTTGTCTGAGTGATTGTTGGTTATTATTTTTCCTAATTTATTGATTGTCTTTTCACTCTGTTAGTGATTTCTTTTGACATGCAAAAAATGCTCAATAAGATGAAATCCCAGTTGCTTATTGTTTGGAATATTTCCTGTGCAGGTTCCCCCACCCCCATAAATTTCCTACTCCTATGTCTTCAAGATTTCCACCTACTTTCCTTTCCTGGAGATTTAGTATTTCTCTTTTGATGTTTAGATCTTCAATCCATTTTAACTTTAGTTTAGTGCATGGGAAAACTTCATACCATAGCGATATCTGTGCACCTATGTTTATAGCAGCCCAATTTGTAATAGCCAAATCTTGGAAACAACCAAAATGTCCATCATTTGAAGAATGGTTAAAAAAAAATGTGGTATTTTTATACAATGGAATACTACTCATCCATAAAGAATGATAAGTTTGAAGACTTCATATATAAATGGATGTATAT
>PVJA010048583.1:0-14137 GCA_004027025.1 Myocastor coypus
TTAAAAAAAAAAAAAAAAAAAAGAAAAGAAAAATTGAGAAGATGTCTTCAAAAAGCTCCAGGACAAATCATGAGATGATAAGTGAAAAAGATTTTAGCGCCGTCCTCTGCCATCAGCGTAGATGTTCTTGTTCTACAAGACGTTTTTGTCCTAGGCTTCTGTTTGGAGAACGACAGGGCAGGGGAAACCCTTGGCAATTTTACATGAGTTGCCTTCATTTGTAAGTTGGGGCTTTGGATCCTAAATTATATACTTTCTTAGAAATACAGCAGTAAATTATATCTAGTTTTATAATAAATTTTAAATGATTGTTGAAATAAATTTCACCAAGTTTTTTATTCATGCAATGATAAATCCCAGAGAACAAGCTCTTGAAATACTGGCAGCATCATACAAATAGGCAAGAACAAACGAAAACTGAATGGAAGTTGGCTGAAACCGTCTGAGGAAGGACAGGCTTAGAAAAATAGAGGAGGGAATATCTGGATTTAGAAAGGATTTGGAGCGATTTCCCAGCACCTAGAATCTTGCAGTCTTAATTTTGTGTGTGTGTCAAGGAACTAATGTTCATTTTATGAATTGATTTCCAGAAGTGCAAGACTAAGTGGGCGTGTTTGTTTTCTATTTCCTTAGCAGAAGAATAAGCTGAGTCAGGGAAGCACCAAAGCAGGCAAAAGACCTGGGAAAGGATGGAGGGTGCTGGAGCAAAATTTAAGAAAAGAAGGGAGAAGTGGGGGTGTGGGCTAAAGTTAAGGAAAACGCATCTGTACACTTCAGAAAGTGTCAGACGGGTTTAACCATTGAAGCTGAGAGCTGTGCAGAAATCCTCTAAGCAACAGCGTGGTGTGAGTTGGGTATGGCTCTGGCGTGTGAAAGAAATGGGTACCTCAAGAGAGGCACAAAGGAAATGTGACAGAGCGTGAAGGAGAAACACGGCTACTGGAAGGTTTGGAAACCCAAGGAAATGTTTGAATTCTGGTAGACCAGGAAGCGTGGTTGTGGGCCTCACGTATGTGGAGATGGTTGAGGAAAAGCTCGATACGGAAAGCATGGTCGCGGAATGTCGCAACCCCGCGAAGAAGACTGCGAGGGTTGTAGGAAGGGCAGAGAGTAAAGGTAGCGGAGAAGGTCGAGTCAGTCTCGGCAGCCTCCTGATTCTCATGCTGCGATGACGTGTGTCAACAACCATGCTTTCCTTGTTGGCAGTGATGAGCCTCCAACGTTCTTTGGAAGGAAAGTTGAATTGGTGCTTCCAAGAGATCAACACGACAACAGTTCGAGGGATGGTTTTGCAGGAGGGAGCGCGAGTGGTGGTGACAGTTACCCAGGAGGTGATTCCAGCCTTCTCGTGGAATCACAGAAGACCTAGGGCAGCACCAATGGGAGCGGAACTGCAGGGGTGGAGTTAAGGATGGTAGCACCAATGCAGAGTTCTATCTAGCTTCAAAAAGCCCTTCGGTGACCTTGACTTTTTACTTGTCTTGGAATCTCTTGTACCTTAGCACATGGTTGATGTTTTATAAACATCTGATATCTCAGCTGAAATATTTGACGTGGGAGATGGTACAGTGGTAGAAGTTTGAAAGATCATGTAAACTTGCTGAGGAACGTGAGTAAGTGGAAGCTGT
Source organism: Myocastor coypus (assembly GCA_004027025.1). Lineage (NCBI taxonomy): Eukaryota > Metazoa > Chordata > Mammalia > Rodentia > Myocastoridae > Myocastor > Myocastor coypus. The sequence continues at coordinate 1,629 of PVJA010048583.1, forward strand.
GGAAGCTCTTGATTGAGGAGATTCTAGGGCGTGGATCTCCAGCCACCATTATCAGTACGCAGATGGAGATGGGACGTGGTAGCTAGGACCATGACGGGGCTTGGTGTCAAGTTCCTCTACTGAAAATTCACTGGTAGATGGGCACAGGAGGGAGACAGAAGTGAAGACCAAATTTGGGGAGACAGCCACACCTTAGGTGGGATGCCAGAAGGAAACAGAGAGGGCACTCATAATGACTCCTCCTAAAAATGTTGGATATTTGGTGAATATGAAAAGAGGCTGTTCTTGCGGGGGGAGGTAAAACACTGAGGACTTCCCTCTGTTGGGTAGAATGAACATACTCATCACATATTGATAGAAAATGATGAAAGAGGAAGATCGAGGGTCCCAAGAGATTGGAGAGACAGAGTAGTGCGGTGGTGTGGGTGCTCGCAACTGTAAGATGATCATTTTGTTGAGGAATTCTTAGTGGTCTTAGAAAAGTTTAGACCGGTTTGTTTTGAGATGGGGCAAGGGGCAAGAAAAAGATGGATGGTGATTAAGAGAAAATTTGATGTGTGTGTGTGTGTGTGTGTGTGTGTGTGTGTTAACCAGGAACGCTGCTGGACATGGCTCAGCATGGCTGACTGCTTTTCTCAGAAAGAAGCATGTGGGAACCTAGGCACAGAGCCAGAATGGATTTTGACCTTAGCCTGGGTTTAGAGGCCAGAAGGTTGGAAGCAGGGACAGGAATCACACACACGTCTGGGAAAAGTGTCTTTGTAGTTGTTGACATTGTTTCCAAGCTGGGTGTGTCATCTAGAGAGACCAGCCATGCAGTTGGTTGGCCAAGACTTTTGGGGAGCAGAGATTGCACTTGACTGGCTCGTTGGGTCAGTTCGTGTGCAAGGGTTCAGTGTGTGTGATTAAATCATGTTTATGGGGCTGCGTGCAGCTGTGGAATTTGGGTGTGTAATGGCTTTTCCTGTTTCTTTGAACCTTATTTCCTGGATCACATTGAGGTGATTTTATGGAAAGTGGACCAAGTAACAAAGGGTGATTATTTTACTAGCTTTATATTTTTGTAGTAATAAAACTTGTACAGAAAACAAGGAAACATCAATTGTCACAACCTAAAATGTGTGACATTCGCAAATGGAAAACTATTTAGAAGAGTAACAGACAAAAGAGAAAATAATTCATTGCATTTTCTCTGAGATAATGTCAGAATTGTGCTTTATAAAGGCACAAGATAAATCATAGTTCTCCTTCCCCAAGCCTTTATTCAGTTGTTATTGTGCGAAGATTGATGCGGGACTGTCCGGGGTTCATACTTTGGATCACGTTAAGTGCTGGTAATTCATTGGAGCAGACTGAAAATGCTTTGCTTCTTCGTGGTCTTCTCGTAAGTCTCTTCCTCTTCTCTCGCCATCCATCTCTCTCTGTCTTGCCTGCAACACTTTACTGAAGTGGATTAAACTTTTAATCTCATTGTCTTACATTAGCTCTGTCCTGTAAAGGGAAATCTTTTCAACCCTACAGTTTTGAAATTGAGTTATGAGTTATATTTTATAGATTGCACTCAGAGTCACTTCAGGTTCACTAAGTGGGAACTGTGCAAAGAGCTATTTTAATAAGAATTTAATTCTTTTTGTGGTTTCTACTTGTAGTCTACTTCTGTTTTCAAGTTCACAGTCATGTGCTCTAGAGAGAGATGATTCACATACATGTGCTTTTCTGCCCAATGTTTTAGTAGTCCCAAGAACAGTCTGAAATAAATTTTTATGCTAGAACATAGCTTGAACTATTGTGACCCTTGGAAGAGGACAGTGTCCATAAATATCTTCTGTGTGCCTACAATCCATAAAGCCTTAGGAAGATTTAGATTGCAGAGTACTTAGTGGTGACCACCAAAGATTGGTATACTAGAGAAGATGAGAAGTGAATAGCTACGAAATTAAATTTCAAACCCTTCTTTGAATACCAGCTCAAAATTGCAACCAGAATATGTGGCAGGGTAACTGATGCCCAGTTGGCATTTCACTGGTAGAATTCTGGAGGGTATAGCTTAAAGAGCCTCATGGTTGGCAAAAGGAGTGAGTTTTGCAAGGGTTGAGCTGGTTGTAACCTCTGCTGCATACAACACAGATTGTAGTACTTTTTTCTATTAAAAAAAAAAATTGAATGCTACAAATCAAGTGCTAAAAATAAGTCAACTTGTGGTCTACCAGGTGTCAGGAACTGTGAGGCCAGGCCTCAGAGCCCTGAGCAGCTTGCTTCCCTTGTTCACTTCCTTACATTGAGGGACAGGCCTCCTCTTCTTCATGGATCAGCTTCTGATCTTTGAGGTCTTTATGAATGTAGACGTACCTTTTCTTATTTCCTGCAGAAAGTACTCCAGCAGGGTTTTCCCCAGTTTTTTCCGAAGGGTTTTTTTTACTGTCCACGTGTCAATGAAGTACAAAATGAAGTTGTCATGCATGAGCAAGCTGTCAGAGTGCATGGCATTGCCATGTGCACTGTGTTAAAATAACTAAATGTGAGGGTAAGGGGACAGCTTGGTGCTCCATGCAGGTGCCAGGACCCCAGCTTGATCTTCAGTACCACATACCATGCCAGCCCCAGAACCCTGCGTAGGCTGTGCTGGCCCCCAAACTGCGTGTGGGGATACACAGCTGTCATCCCAGCACTGAGGAGACTGAGACAGGAGGATCATTACAAGTCTGAGGAGTGTAGCAAGATCCTGTATCAATCAAAATAAATAAATAAAATTTAAAAATCAAATCTGTTTCTTACCAATATTCTAAATGATATTATTATTATTATTATTATTATTATTATTATTATTATTATTTTGCAGGACCAGGGTTTGAACTCATGACCTTGGACTTGTCAGGCAGGCTAGTAATTCTTAATCTAAGGAGCAGTGCATTCAGCTTTACAGGAAGATAGCTCTGGTAGGGGCAGAGATTGAAACGCTTGAAGTGCCTTCCCTATACGGAAACTTTTAAATTTGACAAAGATTGGGAAGCTGCAACTAGCAGCACTATGTAGCTGATGAACACTGAGCCTAGGGAAACAAAGAGAAAAGAGATTCCATGAGGTTCCTGTCGCTACCCTTGATCAAGATGCAGATGGAGAAGCAGACAGAGAGAGAAGGAAAGTGATAAATTTTGAGAAGTGCAGGATTGGAACTGTGAGCACCAGGTGTGCTCACAGCTGATATCAGAGTCGTGGACCACCTGTTCCCCTTCTGAAAGTGACCGAAATGGAACTTATACAGAGGTTGTAAAGATCGCGGAGCCAGAAGAGATCGGGCTGGTCGGCTCAGCAGAAATTCTAAACCATGAAGCATCCCAGAGGTGGAAAGGAGAGTCCAGAAGGTGCAAGCTTAGGAGGGAGAGCTCTGTGAGGGCCTGTGGGCCTGGAGCTCTGAGGGGAAAACAAAACACCTCACTTATGTTCATAATAAACAGTGTCCGCCATTCTGATATCTAACAAATACAGCTCTAGGTACCTCTAACTCACTCACTTTCTTATTTATCTCTTTACTACTAGTTAACAGGATTCTTTTAAGGGTCCCGTCTTGCTTTAGTTCCACCTCAGACCGTATGCTACAAATGCCTTTGCAGGTTCATCCCCCTTGGTCCACCTTTGATTTTCCGTGGCGTGCGTTCTTGTAAGAGTGCCAAGTACGCTTCAGCCTTTACCTAGAGAACTAGAGAAAGTATTTTAGATAAAACGACTCTGATAGTTAACAGGAAAGATTTGAAAAACTTTCAGACTTTAAGAGTGAGTCTGGCGTGTGATTAAAATCAGCGTGTCTCCACATGTGAAGAAGAGGAAGGCGGTAGCAGACTCCATCCCTTTTCTGTGAGGAAGTTCACATGCTGCTAGCCAAGGGAAGTGGTCACAGGCTGTCTCTGGATTTCGGCAATCAGAAGCTCTGGTGTGGTGCCTAGCTTTCTAGATGTGACTAAGGAGACTTGGGGCTCAAGGGATGTAGCTCAGTGTAGAATGCTTGCTCACCACCAGCAAAACCCTGAGTTCAAGGCCCAGTACCCACAAAGACCAAACAAAACAGCCGTGCTATAACAGCGAAGAGAGTGCCATTAAGCCAGGGGAGTGTGTAAAGGAAGATAGAAGCACAGGAGCTATTTTCCAGTATGACATGGTCATGTTCAGTGGGGATGAGGCGTTGCTTTGCAGGGTTCGTTTACCTGGTTGCTTGGCTTTGCACAGAGCAAAATATGATGAATCAGGGAAAACTAAAGAGAAAATAGATTTTAGCCCAATGGGAGGAAAGTGTCTCAGTAAGTACGTAGTCCCAAACCAGAGTCATCTGTCTTGCCCTTTTTGGATGTTGTGGGGGAAATTTGGTATTAGAAGTTTTCATGTCAGGGCCGGCCAAATAGCTCACTGGACCTGAAGCAAGCAAGCACAGCAGCAGGGGGTTCGATCTCCAGACCTGGTGTATAGGCCGTATCCCCAGGGCACAATGAGACAGCAATTGAGACTGGGCCTGGTGGTGCACATCTGTAATCCCAGCTCTTGGGAGGCTGTAAAAGCGCAGATCATTAGGAGTTTGATCTACTAGGGAGACCCTGGACATTCTGGAGATGCTTCCAAAAGAAAAGAAAAGAAAAAAAAAAAAAAAGTTTTCATGGAGGTTCATGACACCAGCTCTGTCAGAGGACCTCCAAGAGTGTGACTTCAAATTCCACAAGCTGTGCGTGCTTGGCTATCACCTGAACATTCTCACTGGCTGAGAGGTTATAATGGAAACAGTACATGTTGGGGGAAGCAAGAGCTTTTATGCCTTAGGGTCAGTTAGCCAGAATTCATTATTAAGGAACGATAGGTTGAGATATAAAAAAGTGCCAGATTGTTATTTCTTATTAAAAGTAATAAAATGATATCTATAAACCAAGAGTACCAGAGATTTCCTGAGACCTCCAGAAGGCATCTGCCCTTCTTAGCAGACGTCATCCAGCCTCCTTGTCCTTGGTAAAAGTGGAAAGTGAAGAATTTCTCTTCATCTCGTGTTGATTTAGAGCCCGGATGTATGGGAATGGGTTTAAAGCTACGGTTGCCATTTACCTACTCTTCGCACGTTCATATGCAGGCTCACGTCACATCACACTTTTCTGTGTCTCTATCTTCCTTTTCTTTACCAGCCCCGAACCTCTAAGCTGATTCAGTAATGGCATTTTTTTTTTTTTTCATTCTTTCAAATCTAGTAGAACCATAAGCTCCTATGTACATGGTGAACTTTTCGGCTTGTGCATCTTAGAATGTGCTCAGAAGTCTTACCATTTTAAGTATACTGATGATAGTGAATTCACTGATTTAGATATTCCATGGACATTTATAATGAATCTATAATTACATAAATTTCTTATATGTATAAAAGCCTGCAATTACTTACTTAGTTTTAATCTTGTACTTTTTGGTACAAGATCTCACTACGCAGCTGGGACTCACAGTGATCCTCCTGTCTCCCCCTACCTGGCGCTGGGATGGCAGGCCTGCGCCACTACACTGGGCTTCAAGGGCCCTCGTGATGTGGGGGTGGGGTCAGCATGGCAAGCAGTGGGTGCCAGATATCCAACCTGGGTCCTTGTGCTTGCCAGGCAGGGGCTCAGACCGCTGAGCCATCTCCCCAGTTTTTATGCAAATGGTCAATTATGTCTTAAAGTGACTTGGTAATCAAAGCATGTTTTTTTGGACAGTGAGATTTTAATCCATTTTAGAGCGCTAGGCTAAGTAAATCTACTTCGACTTTATCCTTCAAAGGTCACAAGTGGTTTCTTTTCCTTTTTCTTTTTCTCCTTGCTCAGATCCATGAAGAAACAGGAATTCAGAGCCTCGGGTCTTCCTGAAAGTGGCCTTATCTTTTGTTTTTTAAAGGTTACATTTGGAGTCATTTGGAGAACATCCAGGTTGTTCTGAGCCTCTGGGAAACATGGACCCAGATTTTTCTTTTCCACTTTTCTCCGAACTTTAAGGCTCAGATTACTTAAGATTTCATAAACTGAGTCACACATAGATTGTTTTTAACTGTGCTATTGGTTTGTTTGTTTGAGAAACCAGGGATTGTACTCAAGCCACTGTGCTTGCTGGTAAGCTCTTATTTTCCTGAGCTATCTCCCAATCCCTAAGAATGCTATTCTTGAATGAAAGAATAAAAAATAAAAAGTATTCAAAGCAATTTTCTTTGTATTTAATAGAGGTCTGCGTGTGCATTTTTGGAAAAGTAACAATATACAGATTTTACAGATTATAAATAATTTCTCATAGATTATCTTATATGAGAAATAATTATGCAACAGTCCTGAAATTTAATCACACGGAGAGCTACTTATACTCCTTTCTATCAGAATATATATTACACGGATAAAGTTTTTTTGTGGTTTTCTAGAGATTTCTGTGAGGCAATACCATCTTCCACAAAATCAGTCAAGAGAGCATGAAGCAAGCAGAAAAGCTTCGGTGCTTCATCTGCGAATTGATGCCCACCTTCGCCTTCGCCCACCTTCACCGTCCCTCTCCCACGCAGTATCTGAGGTGGCTCAAATGAGTCTACGTCAGTAAAGGTTAGGGACCAGCGGTGGAGCTCCGCAGTCTAAAGCGCCTCCTTTGGTAAATGAAGGCGAACGCAGGGGGCTGGGGTTTGTCAATCCCCAGCACCACGTGCTGTGCCAGCCCCGCCCCCAGCGCAGTCTGAGCTGGCCATAAAAATGAAAGAAAGAAACAAAGAAAGAAAGGTGATTTGAACAGAATAATAGAAAAGATAGGTAGTCTGGAAGATTCATGGGGAGAAATCAGAACCTATACATGTTGACTATAGGGTCAAACTGAGTGATTCAATTTTGTTTACACATTTGAGCTAAAAAGCAAACATTCTTTTGCTAGGATTTCATTGACCACAAAGGGAGGAAAACCAGAAAAGAACCAAAAAAAAAAAAAAAAAAAAAAAAAAAAAAAAAAAAAAAAAAAAAAAAAAAAAAAAAAAAAAAAAAAAAAAAAAAAAAAAAAAAAAAAAAAAAAAAAAAAAAAAACCACACAGGGATTCTCCAAAGTAATAATACTGTATACAGTCCTCATTCAGTCTTTATTCCCTTATTCAGTCTGTAGAGAAATTGCTCACGTGGATTGTCATATCAGATAGTAAGAGGCTGCTCTCCTCAGTCTCCACAGCCTGCCCGTAACCTGTGTGTGGCCCGATTTCAGAAGATACCTACTGTAACACTTCACGGCATAACCCTATTCACCGTGGATGACTGCTTGCTAAAAACCTCATACTCTAGTCTGTAGGCAAAATTATCTTTATTTTGGAGTCCACCTTCTGAGGCAAATACTGTTGTGATTCGCACTTCAAACATGAGGAATCCGATGAGGAGTACCTCACCTGGAATCCACTTTATTCTCTCTCTCTCTCTCTGTCTCTCTGTCTCTCTCTCTCTCTCACTCTCTCTCTTTGAGACAGGTTTTCTCTCTCTAGTTCAGGCTGGCCTTGAGCTCACTTTTGTAGCCCAGGCTGCTCTTGAACTCACACTGATCCTACTGGCTCAGCCTCCTAAGTGCTGGGATCATAGGTGTGCACCACCGTGCCCGGCAAGAATCCACTTTATTAATAGTGATCCTGGCACCCTGAGATCAAATCCTGCAGTCTTAAGTCCTTATCTAGTAAAGAGTAAAATTTAGGGTCAGCATTTAGAGTCCCTAAAGATAATTGCTTTTTTCATAAGGAAGATTGAAAATACTAGGAATTTTATTTTTTAATTAATTAAATGATTAATTGATTTGGTACAAGGTGTTGCTGTGCAGGTCAGACTCGTGTGGATCCTCCTGTCTCAGCCTCCCCAGGGCCGGGATTATGGGCGTGCTGTACCATGCCTGTTTTGGAGGCAGGCATGGCCCCAGGGTTCTAGGGCCCGTGTGCAATGTGGTACCAGGGATCACATCCTGATCCTGGTGCTTGCCAGGAAGGCCCTTCGACCGCTGAGCTGTCTCCCCAGCCCGAATGCTTGAGACTTGCAGTGGTGGTGTTCTCCCTGTGTAAGGAGACACTGTAATGCATTTTGAAATGTTTCTTTTAAAAAGTGCAGTCCCGTATCTGTGGCTAGAAGCCTGACGAACTCTCTCGTCCTGAAGCAGCCCTCTGGTGTTCTTCGGCTTCCATTGTTGTGAAGAGCACCCACGTGCAGTTATATTTGATTCACCATACACGGATGGGGCCAGCCCTCTTGAATAGTGGGAACAGTTGTAATGCAGGAAACGTTCAGTTTACTCTTTCTGCCTACAAACTGTAGGGCTAGGACTGGCCACTGGCTACCCGATGGCAGATACATGCTCCAGATAGGGGACACCTGCTCGTGCACCGCACTGCCCAAAAGGGCAGTGTTTTCCCATGGGAGCTGTCACTGCTTACCGTCCCCTAGGTGAGATGAGAACTTACTCTTCCACCTTTCCACTAATGTCTTAGTCCCAGTTGCATATCTGATGTGGAGATTTTTGTCATCAGTTTAACTGAGCTAATGTTTCTTTCTTATTATATCATAAGTGCTTTTGATGACCCAACGACTGTCATATATTAAAGTATTTTGAAACTTCTGAGATGGTACTGTAATTCCAAAAAAAATTGCTGATGCTTTCTTTAAACAAAAACAGAAGGCATTTTCATCCTTAAAACCTGCCTACCGGCTGAATGGACATTAATGGCATATGTAATATTTTATGTAAATCATTACCCATGTCAATAAATAACCTTCAGTTTCTTGCTAATTATCCTTTGATTATTTGGTTCATTTGTGCTGGGAAGTAAATCTTATTATCAAGGTTTTATGTTTGGATAACTCCAGACATAAAATATCTCAGAATTTCAAACTAAATGGAAATTCTACGGACTTGAATTTTCATGTCTTTCGTGGCAGAGGTGATAAAGGCTGGAGCAGACTACATCTTCGCTTTTCATTTGCTTGGTAAGGAACATAGTAAAATATAGAGGATTTTGCTTCTGTAAGATAGTCCTGTTTGAGGAGAACATGTTACATTTAAATGGATCTCTTAGAATCTTTGTAACGTACATTTATCCTATTTTATTTGTTTTGGGTTTTCTTTGTTTAAGTGGCCAGCTCAGCCTGCCCTGGGGGTGGGGCTGGCACAGCACGTGGGGCCAGGGATGGAACTGTGGTCCCTGCGGTTGCCCAGGGTTTCCTAAGAAGGCACTTCAGACTGCTGAGCCATCTTGCCAGCCCTATAACTTTCATTTGAGTATTTTTTTTCTTAATTTATGCTTCTCACTTTCTTTGAGAATTAACTGTAACCCAGAGCCTTAGGAAAGCTTCTCTGTGATTGGCTGTGCTGTGCTCCAAATACTGGGCAGGAGCTTGGGGTCTCTGTTGTTCTGCGCTGCGCAGTGCCGGCTGCCTGATGTGTGAGCTAGAGCCAGCTCTGCTGCCATGCCTGTCACGCCGCCCCCATTTCCTGAGGAAGAGGATGCAGGCGCTGGGGCGGGGCTCCAGTCTAGGCTGCGTGACCTTAGGGCCAGATTTAGACCCAGAGCCGTTTTCACTCTTCTCTGTTTCAAAGCTGCTTGATTGGTATGTGTGTGTGTGTGTGTGTGTGTGTGTGTATGCGCACTGTTCTCTCTAGCTGGAAGATTGCCAGTCAGGACGTGCTCACGCATGCTCTTCCACATATATGTCCAGACCAGGCATGCTGGGATGGTCCCGAGATACCCCTTGGAAGTAGGTACTGGACCGTAGGACTGTCTTTTGGTATAGTTCTATTTTAAAGGTGTCTTCGACTTCTATTTTAATATATAAAGCATATTCTGGAATCGCATCTATGAGTAGAACTAGTTCGTATTAAGAATAATTCAGGTTTTGTATTTTCTTGGTTGGCCTGACATGAAGAAAGATATAAATAGCTCTCTGTTGATTATATGATGAGGAGCAATTTCATTTTTTGATTACTTGAAAGCATGTGACAGGTGATAAGTACCACAATGCATATCGCAATATTAAAATGCACTTTTTGATCTTAAAAAAAAAAAAAAAAAAAGAGGGCGCATAGGAGAACTTACTTAACCCAGGGCTCTTCAAACCCGAATATCTATCCTGAATTACTTACCCTTCCATCCACCAGTACTAGCAAAGTGGGCCGCAGAATTCGGGGCCCGTGTGAAGAGCTTTATAGGGGGCTCTGCCTCAGAGGGCAAGAAAGAACTTCCGCTTGGAAGAACAGCACAGCTGAGACGGCGGAAGCCCCTGCGGGAGAGAAAGCTGCTGTGTTGCAGAGGTGCGCCTGCGCAAGGTGTGTAGATCTCGTGGCAAGGTGCAGAGGGATGCTCTCCCTGGGATGGCCTGTGCCTCCCTGGGCCCCGTAGCCTTTCAGTTGCAGCTGCAGACCTGACTATATCTAGGATGGGAGCGATGAAACCAAGACTGCGTCTTCTGCGTCTTGACTCAGCAATGACGCAGCAAGTCCCACACTGCTCACAGCAGTCCATTTCTGGGAATTGGTGCTTTGGCACCATACTGAGTAGTAGCTGACCCAGGCACTGCAAGTTCTAGCAAGACTGATTCTGTGTCTGGCCATCGCAAAGAGCGCCTTATCATTGTCTACCGTCACATCCTCTTGTCTCTTCAGTGCATTTATTCAGTGTAATGCATGTAAATGTCCGGCGTATATGAAGCTGCCATAGGGATTTTCTATTACACTGAGCAAGTATTGCAAAGAGGTTGATGGAGTGGGCCCAGCGGGGTGGTTCATACAAGCAGAGAATCGGCAGAAGCCTGTCTCAATCTTTCTGTATTTAGTTATTTGGTGTAGCACGCTGGTATGCAGTTCAGACACCTGGCGATCCCGATGTCTCAGCCTCCCCTGTGCTGCAATTGCAGTTTTGCGCCACCAAGCCTGGTTTAAGGCCAGCACAGGGCGCCTGGGTTCTGGGCTTGGCACGGCATGCGGTGTGGGGCATCAAACTCAGGACCTTGTGCTTGCCCGGCAAATGCTTAGGCCACTGAGCTAACTCCCCAGCCAGTTTCAAGTTTTAGCTGGGCTCTTTCTGAGTCTTTTCACTAGCGGCTGTGGGCTACAGCAGAAGCCAGGAGACTGAATTTGAATAATTTAGTTTCCAAAGGAGGCAGTTGGGTAGGTTGGTGTTTGTGATGTGTAATAGTAATTACATATACTTTAATAAATTTGCATATAATGAGACAGAAGGACTTTTTTTCCTTTTTTTTTTTTTTTTTTTTGACATAAGAAGCATTGGCGATCCTCCAAGTCTACAGTTTACCCGATAAAGAAGTTTTATTTTTAATTTTTTTTCTTAAGAAAGAAAACTTGAGGTAAACCGTTTCTTTCTTTCTTTCTTTTTCTTTTTTTAGGAATTTTTTATTTTACTGTTTTCTTGTTTCAGAACCTTTATTTGTTTATTCACTCATTTTTAATGGCCGGCTCAGCCCGCCCCGAGGGCAGGGCTGGCGCAGCATGTGGTGCTGGGGATTGAACCATGGTCCCTGAAGCCGCCCAAGCTTTCCCAAGCAGGGGCTTTAGAGCACTGAGCCATCCCGCCAGGCCTGGTAAACCGTTTCTTAATGACAGCTTAGAGCAGACGATCTTCCCTTTTTCTCGAGCGGTGCGTTCCGGAACTATGAATGCCTGAGTGTGCGGATGGACCACATGGCATTTCCATTTATTCCGAGTAGAGTTGAGAGGGTCTATGTTTAGCACTCGAATATTGGACATGATTCAAGTATGCGTCAAGTGTGTCTAGAGGCTTTATTGAGACCTATTTTCTTTTAGTCAGCCATGCTTCATAATGCCTTGCTTTCCTGAATTAATTTTAATGGAATTAAACTTGAACAGCTCAAAATTATATAATTAATTTCATTCAGCTTCAATTAAAGTTACTAATTGAATCGGGCCTGCTAGCGTGACACCTGGCGGCTGGCAGCCACATGACGGAGGCAGCAAGTGCGTGGGACCCCGCCGACGAGCTACTTCATGTATATAGGGGAGTTGGGTTAGAAGTCTCTTTTATTGATAATCTCAGTAAGGCTTTAAGTTGACTCTGGCAGCGGAAGATTTCTGGAGTTGTTTAGAAAAGTAAAGGGTTTAATTGAAACTAACGCAGCTCAAGAAGATTACATTTTCCTTAGGATAATGCTGAGTAAATGTTACATAAATCTAGAATATATTGGCTTAGCATGCTTTTAATTTCTGTTTTACTGCTATTTGAATATGATTTTGCTTTCTGAAAATACGTAGAGTTGAAGACCCTTTTAAAGATCTCAGCCTCTGAATTTATTTACATGTGTGGATTTTACTGTGCTGAAATATGTTTCATGGCAGAACTTTTCACATGTTGTGAAATTCCCTGGGTACTTGAGAAATTTTTGCATGTGCCGAAAATTTTCCTCCCACTGGGAATGTTAACAACTTCTCTTCAAATCCATCTGTTCTTTGCTTCTGTAGCTCCTGTAGCTGCTGTTTCTCCTCCTCCTCCTCCTCCTCCTCCT
>PVJA010048584.1:0-14134 GCA_004027025.1 Myocastor coypus
TTCTTTTTTTACTTCAGATGTTATCTCTGATCTCAGTTGCTCTGTAAGTTTCTGCACTTGTGTGTCTGCCTCAGATGCTACCAATTCAGAGGTTTCATCTGTATAATTCTCATTTTCTTCCATGATAGTGTCTTCTGTATTTGGTTTGGGTGGGCACGGGTCCTGAGATTGCCTCCTACTCCTTGTTGTTATCATTTTGCATGGAAGCGACCTCTGCACTTTGGTGATGTTATGCTGTGTCTATGGGCGTTTGGTCTGGAGACTCCAAGGTGGTTCTTCTGCAGACGTTCCTGACTCTTGTGTTGGGGCTCTGGCTGCTAGCTTTTGTGAATCCTGGCGGATGTGGTCTGTAGGTGGAGGTGGAGCTTTGGGATTGAGTAGTCCTGGTAGGCTCGTTGACCAGATCGGTTGCGAAACGGGCTATTTGATGGGTTCAGTGCTGGAACTTGGGCTGGAGGGGTTCAAAAAAAAAGGGGGTGGGCGGGGAAAGGGAAGGCAGGCCAAGGATCCTGACCCAGCCGGCACGCAGGCTCAGCTCCCAGCGGTTCGGTTTGGGTCTGGGCTGGAACAGGAAGTTAGTCGCGGGAACGCAGAGGCAGGGCAGAGGGGCGCAGGGGCTTACCCGCGGTGAGTGCGCAGGCTCAGCTCCCAGCGGTCTGACATCATAATTTCAAAATTTCCTGCTCTACATTAAATCCACTTTTTACAAACTTAATATTGAAATATTTCACACTTGACAAAACACTTTAAACAATGGAGTAGCGTGCATTTACTCATGTTCCAAACACGTTAACATTTCATAGAACTAGAGTATAATTATCAAAGCTAGACAATCAAGTTGGACATTTTTTCTATTTACAAATCTATGGGCCTAATTCAAATTTCTCTAGTTTTTCCACTAGCGTTCTTTATTTGATCTAAGATCTGGTCTGGCTCACTAGAATTGTATTTAGTGTATATGCTTTCTTAGTTTCTTATTGGGAATAGTCTTTCATTCTTGATTATTTTTTTCTTTAAATGTATTTGGTACAAGGTCTCACTACACAGCTCAAATCTGAAAGCTCAGACTCCTAGTGATCTTCGTGTCTCAGCTTCCCCAGCTCTCGGATTACAGACACACGTCACCATGCCCAAGTGCGCCCAGACTGGGTGCTGGCTCACCATGGCTGGTTTGATATGTGTGTAATCCTTTTTTAAAAAAATCTTTATTTATGTATGTGATATAGGGTCTCACTATGCAGCTCGTACTCATAGTGATCCTCTTGTGTCAGCTGTCACCCGCCCCCTCGCACTAGGATTACAAACCTGTGCCGCCATACCCAGTCTCTGTGGTTGACACTGTGCAGAGCCAGGCACACTGAGGAGGGAACCTGGGTCCCTGGGTCCTTGGGTCCTTGCTCTTGTGAGGCTGGCCCTGTTTTTTCATTCTTTTTTTTAAAGTTTTTTTTTTTTTTTATTACTCTTATTAAGAAATAACAATGCGATAGTTTCAAAACACGTTAGTAGTACATTCGCAATAATTGACACATTGCATTTTGTTAATTATACAGAGCACAGGGTGTAGACGTGATAAATTTTCTAATTGATATTGGTAAGGAAAGAAAAAAAGAAAAAAATTTTCTTCTCTTTGAACTGAGAGGAAATAGTTGTGTACATAATCCAATGTTCTGTAATTTCATTGGGTTACCAGTGAAACAGGTTGGAGGATGTGGATTTAAGCCTTTTACAGCTCATCGTACCAATCTAGTTCTGTGTTTTATGCCTTGTAATTAAGCTTTTCTGTTGGGTGATCAAAGGCAAGTTAAAGCAAGACCTGTATAACAAAACATTCATCTTTTGTATCTTCCAAGGTCAGATCCCCTCAGGATTAACTTTGGAACCATGTACAGTGCTTTGTAGAACTGTTGTCAGTGTCAACCTTTGGGACAAGTCATGGCCATTGCTTGACCAGTTTGCTTTCTGTGAAAGCTTTAGACACACTATACTTCATTTATCCCTTTCCTCTGTAGCTACATAATCTCCTTGACCACAAAATTTGGGACACAACTGAGTTATAGGATGCTGCAGCACAGGTTCTCTTATGTCCTGAGTCCTCACTGACCTTGAAGGCTAGGGCCAAAATGTTGGCCATCCTTATAGCCCTTCATTTTCTCCAATTTTTGGTCTGTTAACTTACATTTTCAACCCTTCAGCAGAGAAGCTTCATGATACTATTACTCTATAACATATGTAATTGAGCTTAACATCACTGTCTTTCTGAATATCAAACATCTTACACTTCGCTTGAAATTGGTATTTTCTGTCAGTCATTAGTATTCTAATAAATCTCCATAGAATGTGATAAAAGCAGTTACACATTTTTACGCAGACATTTAGAAACCCAAGGATGTACTAAATTGTAGCCTGTCAAGCCTATGGAGTTTTGCCTAGTCTCTTACACTCAGTTAATACCCGTTTTTGTTTTTTTGTTAACCAACCATTTACTTGAGAGAGAGTACAGCAGTAACTGAGTTTACATTAGAAGCAGTACACATCTAAAAGGCCAGAATAACAGGCATTCTAAGCATAGTTTTAGCATTGCACATTGCTATCATCAATGTGATAAACCCTTTGAAGGTTCTTGGGACCAATATCTGATTCATCCTGTGTACATAAGTGCATGGTTTTGCTCCTGCTATGTTTCCTCTCTTTTCTGCTTCCAGTCATTTTGTTATTTTATTGATAACTCTTTGATTTCCATTCAGCTGTGTTATGCCTTTCCATTTTTATTTCTTCATTAGAGTTCTTATGCTAGGGAGACTATACAATATTTACACAAATAGGTCTGGTTTGTTTCACTAATGAGTATATGTTCAATATACATTCATTTATATATGAAGTCTTCCAGTTTATCATTCTTTATAGCTGAGTAATATTCTATTGTATAAAAATATCACATCTTTTTCAACCATTCTTCAGATGATGGGCATTTTGGTTGTTCCCAGGATTTAGCTATTACAAATTGGGCTGCTATAAACATAGGTGTACAGATATGGCTATGATATGATGTTTTCAGTTCTTCTGGAAAAATTCCCAGTAAGAGGATAGCTGGACTGAATGGGATTTCTAGTTATAGTTTTTTAAGGAGTCTCCACACTGCTTTCCATAATGGTTGTACCAATCTGCATTTCCCACCAGCAGTGGAGAAGTGTTCCTTTTTCTCCAAAGCCTCTCCAACATTTGTTGTTGGTTGATTTATTTATGATGGCCATTCTTTCTGGAGTGAGATGGTATCTTAGTGTTTTAATTTGCGTTTCATGGATGGCTAGCGATGTGGAGCATTTCTTCATGTACTTATAGGCTTGCTGAATTTCTTTCTCTGAGAAGTGTGTGTTCATCTCAGATGCCCATTTCTGGATTGGATCTTTGAATTTTGGGACCCTAATGGTTTTTAGTTCTTTATAAATTCTAGATAGAAGACCTTTGTCTGAATACTTATTAGTTAAAATCTTTTCAGAATTTGTGGATTGTCTTTTTACTCTGTTAGTAATTTCTTTTGACGTGCAAAAATTTCTTAGGTGGAGGAGGTCCCACTTGTTGATTCTTCCAAGTGTTAAACATGCATTTTGAATTTTGTTCATGATTTTTTGCCTACCCTGATGTCTTCAAGATTTTCTCCCACTTTCTCTTCCAGGAGATTTAATGTTTCTCTTTTAATAATTAAATGTTTAATCCATTTTGACTTCAGTTTAGTGCATGGTGATAGACCTCGGTCAAGTTTTAGTTTTTGGCATATAGAGAGCCAGTTTTTCCAGCACCATTTGTTAAAGAGGCTACCTTCTTTCCAGTAAGCATGTTTGGCCCCTTTGTCGAAGATAAGGTGGCTCAGTGGTTTTGTATTTGCTTCTGCATCTTCTAATCTATTCCATTGATCCTCAAGTCTATTTTTTTTTTTTTTTTTTGCCAATGATTGTTTTCTCATATTTGGGAAGTTTTCTGCTATTATTTCTGCCCATATTCTTTTTATATTTTATGTTTATTCCTTCTTTCTTGTTGATTCCTATTAATCTGACGTTGTTCGTTTTTGGATCATCTTGCAGATTTTGAGTTAATTTTTCCTGCATCCTAGCTGTTTTTAAGAGATCTTTTCTTACATTTTCACTAGCTGCAATGGTGTCTTCAAGATCTGAGACTCTACCTTAACTTTGGTTGATACAGTTTTGCCAACTTGTGATTAAGATGTTATTTTTTTGTTTATCTCTGTTAAACTGTTTCATGTGATCTATTTCTTTGCTATATTGTTCAACCAGGGAATCCATCATTTTTCTTTTCTCCTCCAATTTTTTATCAATGTCTTCTGTAGTAGTACTGAAGTCTCGCATTATAGTTATCCTTTCTCTCTCTAGTTCAGAAATTATTTCTACTCTGTTCTCCTCTCTACTTTTCTGTAGTTGTTCCCGTACTTTGGATGCTATTAATTTAGAGAGGTCTTTTTTAACTTCAGAGGTTATTTCTGCTCTGTTTTCCTCTACATGTTTCTGCAGTTGTTTTTCCACTTCAAAATCTATTAATTCGTGGGTTTCTTTTTTTACTTCACATGTTATCTCTGATCTGAGTTGCTATATATGTTTTTGTGCTTGTGTTTCTACCTCCTATGCTACTGATTCTGAGATTTCATCTGCATGATTTCTATTTTCTTCCATGGGTAGTGTCTCCTGTGTTTATTTTGGGTGGATACAGGACCTGAGTTGGATCTTGTTCCATGATTTATCATTTTTTGTAGCAGTGATCTTTGCACTTTGAAGAACTTATACAGTTAGGGCCTGTCAAAATTTGGATAAGGACTCACCAAGCTTGTTCCCCTCCAGATGTACCTGGCTTTGAGTTGGAGCTCAGGTGGCTGGCTGCCACCAGGTCCTGTGGGTTGGAATGGTGGTAGACTGTGTGGGGACTGTGGGTGTAGTCGTGGTTTGGGCAGTTGTTCAATTGGGGGATGAATGTGGGCTGAGAGCTCTTACCTGGCCATCGTGAGGCCTGGTTGGCAAGGTTGTTGGAATTGGAGCTCGTGCTATTGATGAGTCAGGGGATGGACCCGGGTTGAGTCTGCTGTGCAGCCCAGTTGAGATGGTGGGCGGGGCTCCAGGCTGGAGTTTGGGGATGGCAGGCAGGTCTGATCTGGAGTTTGGGCCAGCTGCCATGTGGTCAGCCTGTTTTTTTTTTCATTCTTGGTCTCCTTCACATTTGAAGCTAGGATGTTGATGTTTTTGTTTTTGTTTTGTGGAACTGGAGATTGAAATCAGGACCTTGTACTTGTAAGACAGGCACTTGTGCCCCTGAGCTATCTCCCTGGCTTCCTGGCTAGGATTTTGTAGACTAAATATAGCTCAATTTAAAGTTGTCTGATGTTCACTCATGTTGAAATTTATATTATATCATACATTTTTAGTAAGAATGATAGAAAAGTGCTTTTGTATCCATCTCAATAGAGCTCATGAGAAGTACTCTGTCTTCTGACTGCGCACATTTCCAAGCTTTTCTTTGTTTCCTCTATTTCAAACCTAGTTACACTTAGAGAGCAGTACTTAGAAAATAAAATCTCAGTGCTATTCATTAATAGTTGGTAATCTTTTCTCTAGGCAGTCTCAGTAGTTATACCTACTTACATCTCTTACATGTTAAGTAAAAACGAGTTTATATTGACAAGTGCAATTGTAATCTGAAACTATTAGGTCTTTTCTATTTGCTTTCTTATTTTATTTGTTAACCCTTGCTGATATTACTAGACAGGCTTCCACTAGCAACAATATGTTCATTTATTTGAGAAAATTTAGAGTATACTTAATATGAGGTGTGAGCAAAGCATAGGGTGACTTTTTACATTAAATTTATTATAATAACAGACTCATGGCTGTTAGTTACTCTTCCTCAAAATGTAATCCCCCTTGCTTTAAACACATCTACCTCATAGTTCTTGTCACTTTCTGAGACAGCTCTGAACGTCTTCTTTCATCAGTGTCTGCAATTGTGCTGTCCTGGCAGCTTCGATGTCCTGAAGCTGTTCCAAATGTTTCCTTCTCCTGGTCATTTTGCGTTTGCAGATGAGTCAGACGTTGCCTGCTGGCAGATCTGGTGCATCAAGTGGGCGAGGATGCACCCCAATGTTTCTTGTGAGATCGCCATAAATGGTTGATTAATAAACAACCATCAAAAATATGGAGAAGCTTTAAATGAAAAAAAAAAAAAAAAAAAAAAAAAAAAAAAAAAAGCATTAGAGGGGCTGGGGAGATAGCTCCGTGGCACAACTGCCTGCCTGGCAAGTGCAAGGCTGGGAGTTTGAACCCTGGTCCTGCCTCCCAGAAGTAAAAAGCATTTGAGTAAAAGACATACACCAGTGATACCCCTCCAAATATTCGGAACACTTCCCTTCACTATGGGAGCACCTTTTCCTTGTTCTTGGCAATATGTGTTTTACTACAATATTTTTATTTTTTAAAAATTAAACATTCACTGTATCTTTTGGGTACCTCCCATAGCTTCACAGTTGCTAATCCTTTTCCCTGTGAAAACAATTTAATTAGTGAATCACAAGTTTGTGTCATTGTTTTAACAGTATATAGTGCAAGTTGTATTCTTCATATATTTATATACATATTCATATATATATATATATATATATATATATATATATATATATATATTTGGTTGTTGCAGGGTCTCATTACACAGTTTGGACTCATAGTGATTCTCTTGTTTTCAGCTTCTCTAGTGCTGGGATTACAGGTGTGCACCACCATGCCTGGACTCTGGCCACCTCAGCCTGCCCTGGGGGCAGAGCTGGCATGGCATATAGTGATATAGTGCCAGGGATCAGACTGAGGTCCCTGTGCTTGTCTAAGCAGGTGCTTTAGATTTCTGAGCTATCTTTCTGGCTCTTCATAGATTCTTATTTGAGTTATCCCTACTTCAATAAATTCAACACATTATATTAGAACAGATGGAAAATCTTGAGGGAGAAAAATATATAACCAATGATTACTTCTAGGTCAAAATACAGTAAATGCATGCATTTACTGAGGAACAACCACTATGACTGTATGAGGCTTGGGTGGGGGAACCTAGAATTAAGCTACAGAAAAAGGTTTATTTTTCAGTGCTGGGGATTGAACCTGGGCCTTGCACAGGCTAGGAACACATTCTACCACTGTGCTATGTCTATCACTTTTGATTCTGTTTTTGAAACAGGGCCTTTGTAAATTGCCCAAACTAGACTTGAAATTGTCTTGGCTTTCCTAGTAGCTGGCTGGGATTACACATCTAACTCCTGTACCTACCAAAAGTGATTGTAAAGATGGCAAACTGTGGGAGAAAGCAAAACTATTTTTCTGATTATAGGAATTAACCTCGTGTTTTTATTAGAAGTTTAATAAATGTTGATAAAAGACAACATTACAGCAATTAGTAGGAATCACTTGTTTTATTATATAATACCCAGGGGTGATCACTATTCAAATCTAAATGTATTTCCTTCACATTTCTGCATTGTTTCACAAGTAGTTCAATGTGTAATTCTGAGTTCTGTTCCTTTTTTACTTTATATGAAATAATAAGCATTTACTTGTAACTAAATGTTCTTCCCAAACAATTTGTGTGGGCTGAATGTTCCATCAAATTCCATAATTTGACCTTTCTAGTGGAATCTATGGGTTAACAATTCCTGGGCTCTCATGAGAAGAGCTGCACTGAGTAGGAATTGCTCATATTACACAATTTTATATGGAGTTAATGGTGAGCTCCGACATGGGCAACTAAACATGAAATGAAAAAATAAAAACGTTTTTTGTATCCCTTAAGGAAAAAGCAGCTGTTGGGATTTTTGAAAGTGAATGGAAACAAAATGAGGGAAGGATACATTTCCACCAGTTGGCAAGAAAATACATGTAAGACAGTTCGACACGAAGACTGGTGACAGAATGTGCTGGCCTTTCTACAAAGTTTCCACAAAAGGAATTTCCTGGGTCTACCAGTTTTTGTCTTGTTAAAAAATTAGCTGACTTTATAGTGGCTTAAAACATACATAAATTTCCCCTCACTCCTCTATTCATGGGAAGAGCAGCATTTCTCACCTACCCAGGCTTAGCATCAGACGAGACGCTCTAGGGTAATTTCTATCCCATGCTTTAGCTGGGATGGCGAGGATACCTCCAGATGGGGCTTCTCATTTGTTATTCTATCGTGGGCTTTTTACATGGGGTCAGAATGTTCTGTGGTAAAAGAGAAGGCACATGCTAAATAAATTAAGAACTGTTCAAGCCTTTACGTTTGTGATATTTGTTGAGGCCCCATGGGCTAAAGAAAATCACATACCTAAGCCACATCTGAGGGGTGTAGAAATAGATTTCCTTTGACTTGTTAATGAGGGTAGTGGCAAGATCTCATTGCAAATACTCATAGATGAAGGCATAGAAGAATTATTGCTATTATCTTTTCATGTAGTCTACTATTCTTGGTGATCTTAGGGCAAGATAAAGAAAATAAATTCCAGGGGGTGAATACCGGGCCAAATGAAATAGAGTTTTGGAAAGTCTATGGATGACCTTTAAAGTGTTCACCAATTTTTCAGGGATGCTATCACTTTTTATTTCATGTCACTATTAGTAATGCTGATGTGTAGTCAGCTATTCATGGTAGTTAATTCTTTCCCTTAGAAGAACACATCATTCCTCCCGCGTCTTCTCTGAGACCATGCAGTTTATGAGTATTGCTCCTGGATAGAGACCAGGGTAAACCTTACTATGTACCTAGAACCGGTATTTGTATAAAAAGTTCAACATGAAAAGCTCTGTCCCTTGCTTTTAAGTTTGTGCTTCACGGTATGTGTAAGTCAAATAATCACTACTGAAAGATGTCATAAACCCTGGAATTTGTGACTGATTCACTTGGAGTGGCAATGAGACCTTGCAAAAATGATTAAGGTAAAAACTTTGAGAGTAGATTATTCTGGATTACATGTCTGGGTGGTCTCTACCTAGTTAGATGAGAAACTGCATTCCTGGCTTTGGAATGGAAGGAGAGGTCCATGCATCAAGGAAAGGTGACACCCTCAAAAAAGCTGGGAAAGGCAAAGAAATGGGTTCTGCTCTTCAGCCTCACAATGGACTGCAGCAACCCTAGCAGACTGAGGAGAATGCTGTGGGGTCTGTGCCAGGTGTGGTAAGAATAACAGGTGATGTTTAGCCCACCAATCTTGTTAAAATTTGTTACAGTAGCCATAAAAAGCTAAACTATGTAGAGACAGAGAAGCAGATAGTAGTTACAAAAATATTTTAATACTAATTTGTCACTAAGGAACATCCGGATTCATAGGCTCTACCAGGGTGCTTTAAGTCTATTAATGACAGAAATGCAGAAGTATCTGTTGACAGTTGTGACCATCCAGATTTTGCCAAAATTTATAGACTTTTGTGAATTTCTGAACACAGAGTCTGACATAGTCACTGACATGTACAATGAGAGTTCTTTGGGGTGGTGAGATAGCTCAGGGGACTAAATACCTGCTTAGGCGAGGGAAGAGATTGGGGTTCAATTGCTGGCACCATGTGCCATGCTAGACCTGCCTCCAAGCACACTGAGCCAGCCACTGAGTCTGGGTGTGGGGGCGCACACCTGTAATTCCAGTACTGGGGGGGAGGATCTACAAACAGGAGGGTCACTATGAGTTGGAGCTATGTAGTAAGACCCAGTACCAAATACATAAATTAAAAAAAGAAGAAACAGTTCTGGTTGTCATTCATTGCTTATTAATTTGCTTTGTCCTACTGTGGTTAGCTATGAGATGGCTACCAACAATGTTAAAATCTGGGTGCGTTAAAGAATTGAGAATAGAAAAACAAATGAGGGAAATATTGCTAGTTTGTTTAGTTTCCCAGGGTTGTTTATAGCTGACCCATCTCCCCCTTCCCCTTGTGTCCAGGTGTCTTATGCGGATTTCTCATTTTCAGGGTTGAATTCGCATGTTCCCACCCCAGCCTCTTCTGCTTCTTTATTCAAAAAATCCATTGTGTTCCTCCCATCATGTCTACTGGAGTGTAGGCACAAGGTAGTACTCAAAATGCTTAGTGGTCAGCCTATTCGTGGAGCTATTTTGTATCAGCTGATTTTAGACTCTAGTGTGGATAAGAATTATCTTTTGAGCATATTAAGAGTTTTGGTTTATAAGCTTTGCACTCAGAGGTTATGATTAAATGGCTTGCAGTGCACTCTAAGACTTACTCTAAACAAGTGCCCTTTGACTATTCTGATGCCCATAGGCTACACTTGAAGATAATAATTCCTGTTTATGACCCAATTTGTTAAGACTAAAGAAAATCAATAATGCATGACATAAATATTTAAATGTTGATGTCCTAATTTGGGTTCATCAAACACTTTGCTTGAAAAACTATTTTCTTTTTTCACATTGCTGTGGCTAAGACTTGAACAACCATAAACAGGTCACCCCGGCATTGCCTGGCAATCTGGAGAGTTGAAGTAACTGTGAGTTGGATGAAAACCAGAAGCAAGACCAGAGACTTGTTTATTTTGGGGAAGAGCTTATAGACCATCAGCCTAGGAAGATTATCTGAAACAACATTCTGAGTATAAAATAGAAACATCAGAGACAAATGGACGCACACAGGCGGTCGTGAGCTTCCCACTGCTATGATGAATGCATGAGAAAAGTCAACTGGGAGGAGGAAAATATTTTGGCTCACAGTTTCAGAAGATTCCAACCATGACCCCTTGGTTCCATTGTTTCTAGATATGTGAGGTACAATATAATGGTGGGGGACACAGGGTGAAGCAAGACAGCTCACACCATGGCAGATAGGAGGGAGATATCATCCATCCTTCCATCCATCCATCCATCCATCCATCCATCCATCCATCTCTATCTATCATCTATCTATCTATCTATCTATCTATCTATCTATCTATCTATCTATCTATCATCTATCTACCTACCTACTTACCTGTATATCTACATCAAGAAAGGGCATACTTTGAAAGAGTGACCTGCTACATCCAACTAGGCCCCACCTCCTGAAGTTTCTACTGTCTCTAGGGACCAGAACTTCAACGCCTGAGCCTTTGAGAGACATTCTAGATCTACACTAAAACATTCCACTCTGGATCCTCAGAGGTTCATGCCCACCTCACAATGGAAACTGTAGTCAGTCTAATATCAAGCATCCCCGTAGCCTTATCAGCTCCAGAACTTCCCCAAAGCTCAAGACGAATGTGTCTGAGGCGGAAGACAGAGGGTGCCTCCCTGAAAACAAAAGAGGAAGTTAATATACTTCCAAGATGAAACAGCCCAGGCCATACATTCCCATTCCAAAAGAGAAGAACTAGAGAATATCAAGGAATGTTTGTACCGAAGAAAAGCAGCAGAGCAAGCACTAAACCCTCTATGCCCATGCTGAGTGCTTAGGGCCTGTGGTGGTGGGATGTGGGCCTTGCAAGGCTTGGCCCAGGCCCTGTGGCCTTGCTGGCTGCAGCCCACATAGGTTCTCTCTTGGGCTGACTTTTCTCACTGCCTGAACTTTCATGGGCAGATTCCACATGGCTGACATCTCTGACTCCTTGGGACCGCCTCAACAGCCACCTTGTGCCTGAGCACCTAGGCCTTCTTTTGAAACCTGGTGGAAATCTCTGTGATCCACAACTCTCTTGTACCCTGTGCATTTGTGAAAGCAGCATTTCATGGATGAGGCAGAACTTCTGTCAGGTTGAGTAGGAGCTGGGCCCAAGTAGCAGCTTCTGAGTGTCTGGAAGAACATGATGAATCCTACAGCGTGGCTTCCTGGAAGGCTCTGTGAGGGCAGAGCACCCTGATTCTCCCTGCTCTAAGAAGCTTTGCAAAGAAGTTTGCACTTTGCACCCTTGATCTTGCTGTAAGTAGGATGAGGCTATTCCTGCCATGCCCTCAAAGCACTCCTACTCTTTGTCTATTTGTCTATTAAATATGTGGGGAGATAGTGGGGAATGAGCATGACTGAGGGAGTAGAAGAGACTTCTGTGGTATTATTAATATTTTATATCTTTATCAGCTCGAATATGACACATGACTGTACATTTCAAAAGTTATTCAAACTGTGTATTTAAGATATGCACTACTTATTTATAGGTAAATGAAAAAAATAAATAAAATGCACAGAAGAGAATTACTCAATAATATTCACTTATATGCACTGTGAAAGTAGGTGTTATTTAAATTAGGGAAAAGAAAAATAATAGTGCTATGCTTAGTGAATGAGACCAGAACAACCCATGCACACGTGAGTATTTCACTAGCACTCCGTGTGCTCGGGGATGAGCGTGGAAAATGGGCGACTTTGCATATTATAGTTGTGTTATCTATAGTTATCTCTCAGTCATTCAGATTTGCCATGTGGGCGTGTTGGCAGCTAAGGGGCTGGTGCTTGACGGGTTCTGATGGATTTATTCTGTCTAGGAATTTCACAAAGTACGTAAGCAAACTTATAGCCACTAAACTACTTTTAGTTAGCACTTTGTGAGGTAATTTTTTCCTCTGTGTTGTTTAAAATTAGATTTACATCTCTGGTCTTTGTTATGTCCAACTTGTGGTTGCAAATGGAAATGTGTTTTAGACATAACTGTATCAATTTATAGAGATCTTGGCCTAAATAGAGAATCTAGTTAGGTTTCTTTTCTAGGTTAAATCCCCACTGCTTATTCAAAAGGAGGAAAATATAGAAAGTTTTAAAGTGGTCAACATTCTTGTCTGTCTGTCTGTCTGTCTGTCTGTCTGTCTGCCTGCCTGCCTGCCTGCCTGCCTATTATCTATCTATCTCCTAGCAGGATATTAAACTGATATGTAAATTTTTATCTTCTACTTCCAAAGAATCATGGAGATTATGATTTTCAGTTATTACAAATATTATTATTTTGGACTGAAAGATAATATTCTTTTAAAAGCCTTCAGTGGAATCCAAATGAAATTTCAACATCACAGCGAGATGAAACCCATCACAACCCATTTTTCTCCTTGGGCCTATCTCATCAACCCATTTCACTGTGTGACTTAGCTAAGGATAATGCATTCCAATACTTGAAAATTTTTTCTTGCATACCTTGTTTTCACTGTTTGCAACAAAATGTGCTTAATTAAAATCTCTATGTCCTATGGTTATATATCTGTATATGTCAATTTTTTGAGAATTAAATTACTATGACAATTTTTATTAACATAATATTTATCAAATCAATATGCAAAAACTATTAGACATGACAATATTAAAAACATTAGACAT
This sequence comes from Myocastor coypus, assembly GCA_004027025.1. Lineage (NCBI taxonomy): Eukaryota > Metazoa > Chordata > Mammalia > Rodentia > Myocastoridae > Myocastor > Myocastor coypus. The sequence continues at coordinate 13,293 of PVJA010048584.1, forward strand.
TGAAAGACACTTCTGTTCTTTCTTTCTTTATTTTTTTTTTTGCGGGACTGGGGTTCAAACTCACGACCTTGCACTTGCCAGGCAGGCACTTGTGCCTCGGAGCTATCTCCCCAGCCCTCTGTTCTTTATTTTGAAAGGTATATATTTATGCTTGTATGTGTTATTCATTGCTAGAATAAAATGTCACACACTCATTCTTATTTTTGTTTATATAGTTGAAAATACTGAACGATATTTTTCACATATTTGGATGAAAAAAAGGCTTTTTGAAGTAAGAATGCTATACTTTTTAGTTCTTCACTGTAGATCAAAAATCTTATACTGACCTATCATTAAAATGATATTGAAACTGTTAACTTGATTATGGCCTTGAAAGCTCAAACTAAGATCTGACTTGCAAAAGATTGAACCTACTTATTAGTGATTTACTTTCTTGATACCAAAATGATATTCCCAAGGTACCTCCTCCTCTTCCCCTTCTTCCTCCTCCTCCTCTTCCTCTTCCTCTTCCTCTTCCTCTTCCTCTTCCTCTTCCTCTTCCTCTTCCTCTTCCTCTTCCTCTTCCTCTTCCTCTTCCTCTTCCTCTTCCTCTTCCTCTTCCTCTTCCTCTTCCTCTTCCTCTTCCTCTTCCTCTTCTTCTTCTTCTTCTTCTTCTTCTTCTTCTTCTTCTTCTTCTTCTTCTTCTTCTTCTTCTCTTTCTTTCACAGGATCTCATTATGTAGTGAAGGCTGACCTTGAACTCATGGCGATCCTCCTGTCTCAGCCTTCTGAGTGCTAGGATTGCAGGCATGCACCATCATGCTTGACACTGTTTAAATCCTAAGTTCCTTTTTATCTTAAGT
>PVJA010048585.1:0-14134 GCA_004027025.1 Myocastor coypus
TTTAGTAACACAATTCCACATTTGTCAAATTTATATATATATATATATATATATATATATATATATATATATATAAAATATTCAATGCATACTTGTTAAAGGATAGAAAATCTTTTATTGATGCTAATACCAAAAGATTGAATTGCAGGACTACTTTTGTTTCATTACTGTGTAGTGGGTCCACTTGTAGCTAATCAAATAGGTATTCTAAAGAAAAATTCCCTTGAAAGATAAAGAGATTATGACTCACCATACATTATTCTATCAATTATAATTGTCCTGAAGAATCTCTTATGAATGTTGCCTTGTAGGACAGATACTGAGACGGAGATAGCATAATATTTCTGCTGAGTATATCAATAAATAAGCTAGAATATGACACGTACTGAATAATCACACTGTGCACTTGGTGATTTGCAATGCCCACCAAAGAAGCCACACTCTCAATTTCTGACTCTTCCATTTCCATTCTTCTACCCACAAAACGAAGAATTGCTGGGGCTTGGTAATGTGGAATATTGTGTTTTATAATACTCTACCCTTTATATTCTTATCTCACTAATTCTGGCAATGATCCTTAGAAATAGGTAGAACTGCTTGTTCTTTTGCAGATGATGAAACATTAAGGCTGATGTTAATTATCATCATTTTTATCATCATTATTATAACTTTGAAATACTTTAAGCCAGACGTTCTTCTAAGTTTTTTTTCATATTTAAACAATTTTTTTTCTCAAAACTGCCTTATGGACAATGTGATATTGTTACTCATATCTTCAATCTAGGGAACTGAGGTACAGAGAGATACATTATCTTATTTGGGGTCAAACAGACATTGCCAAGGTTTAAAGTCTGATTGGTTAACTTGAATATGTATCTTCTAATTCATAAACTTCCCTAACTGGTAAAAAGCAGAAAAGTTTCAAAAAAAAAGAAATGTATCAGGCAAAGATTTTCCATAGCACATGCATGAGTCAATACTCTGCTTGTATACTTTGAGAAATATTTCTTTTTCTATTGCCTATGTGGAAAATTGATGAAAAATATCATGCAGTAATTCTTAGGGAAATTGTCCACTTTTCCAGTTACTAAAGTTATTTCACATCAGAATTTATGACATTTCTGTAAACGTGGCTGAGACTAAGATTTCATATTTGATGCTTTTTAGAAAATGATATTCTTCTCATTTTACTTTGTGCAGCCATCAAATACTCTTATAATTTACTTGGCTATATCTAGACCATGGTACCATTTTTGACTATCCCAATCACAGAGGAAGGCCAAAAACAAACATAAAAAATGATATTTTATAAGAAATACAGCACTCAGTTTTGAGCGTAACAGAAATTTATTCAATTCCCATAAAATTGCCCTCCGCTATTATCCTTTTCTCTTGTCTTATCTGTCTAAGTGTATTGGAAACTCAACCAGAGAAGATATTGCACATTATCTCTATGTGCATGCCCTTCTATAATATAGAATAATGTTTTGAAATTATAACTACTGCAACATGCCAATCACTGTATTACGGACTCATTTTGTTATTTATTTATTTATTTATTTGCATTTTAAGGAAGGTTCTACAGGATGTTCAGGGTCTCACTACTAGATTAGACTCATAGTGCTCCACCTGTTTGCAGCGTCCCAAGAGCATATGACACCATGCGCAGTCTCTAAGATGCATTTAATTAAACATGCAGAATATTTTTTTCCAAACCATTATAAGATATTAAAGTGAAATAATTCCAATGTCAGTATATTTGAAGTGATTCTATGGGCTAATAAAACTGTAAACTGCCATATATTCTACAATCTAAAGTAAGAGGATTTATAAACAATCCAGACTACCATATCAAGCTAAAATATTGTGCAACTGGCTTTGTTAAGATTAGCCAGAATGAGATTTTATGGGGGGCTGAGGAGTGGTAACTCATTGACATTGTGAGTTTGAAAATCTAGAATTAAGATGAGTAAAGTTTCTTTCTGTCTATAGCTACTTTCACTCATATCCACAAAAATGACACAAAGTCTACCTGGAATACTTCACTGATAGTTTCTATGGATATCTCAGACCTTCAAATGCTTTAAAGTAAAAGATTAGGGAAATTTCAAAAAAATGAATTCTCAGTAGAGCTAGTAATGCAGACTGGCCTGACACCTGGGCTGGCTGAACCAGCAATCAAGTCCAGATATGGACACCTGTAATGCCAGCTCTGGGAATGCTGAAAACAGGAGGATCATAACATATCTGAGCTGCATGCTACATAGTGATATGCAGTAACAAATACATTAAAAAAGAAGAAACAGAAATAGGATAAGTGATAGATTAGGCATATATTTGTATGCTGGTACAATATATCTTGAGATTGATTCCATAATAAATACTAATTTTTTAAAAAAACTAGGTCCATTTCTTTAACACAGGCAATTCATATCAAGGAAGTATATTCAACAAAATAGTTTCAAGATAGAAAGTACAAATCCATAAGCTACATCTGTAAGAGATAACCAAATCAAATGAATTTTGCATGTAATTGCATGCTACAAAGGTATGAAAAGATCATAATATCTATATATGGAAACATAGAATGATCCATACAACATTGTGTGAAAAGCTCAGTTAATATATCATTATATTTGATTTAAAATTTTATTTATTTATTTAATAAAGGGTGTCATTGTATTGGCCAGACTCATAGTGATCCTGCTGTCTCAGCTTCTCCAGTACTGTGATTACAGGCCTGGAACACCACACCTGGTTTCGTAGGCTGGCTCGGCTTCTGGCCTGAGTGGCATTCAGTATAGCTATTGGATCTGGATCCTGGCACTTGCCAAGTAGGTGCTTAGACTGCTAAGCGCTCTCCCCAGCCCCATCATGTGTTTAATGTTACCTCATTTTCATTAAAATAGTATATAGGGATGAACATACGCCACATACGAAAAAGTTTCAGGAAAAAGATATTCATTATCTATACTCTGCCTTGAAGTCCATGAACTCCATGTTAACTGACATCTGTCTGAAATCCTTCCTCATTAAAAATTTTACTTTATTTAAACAAGGTAAAGATATTTGTTTTCCTGTTTCCTCAGTAAATCTTGCACAACACTTTCAAGTGGGTATTCTTCTTTTTTCCTTCCAAATCTTCAACTGTACAGATTCTTCTATTTGTTAAAAAAGAATTAATATATGATAGGCATGTTTTTAATATCCAAATATGCTACACAGTATCACATGGATTCTAAATGCATGTAAGTTATACAATCTTAACTATGTGGAAAACCTTAAAATATCAATAGCCAACCAAAAAATTAGACCATGTTGTCAAACAAAAGAGCCAGAGATATCTATAGTATGATACCATTGATTTGTGACAAGCTAAAAAAACCAAAATAGATAATTTTCAACTATACCCCACTTATTATGTGAACCGCAATATTAATGCCGCTACTACCCTCTAAATGCAGATTACTTTTAAGAATATTTAGAATTTAGTGGAAAACTAATCTCTATTAGATGGGACTTGTACTGCCTGTCTAGTTAGACTTTAGGTCTTTTTCTGGGTTATAAATAATGTCAGTTATACTGAATTTGGCGTTAGTGTTTCATGGGAGTCAACTCAAAAGTCTTTTGAAGTAGATATAATGTTCTTGATTTAACTAAAATTTATGAATTTGTAGGAACTAGTCATGTATTTCTAGTCAAGATATTTTCTCATTCATTAAAAAAATCACCTTGCATAAACTTCAGTAATTCATTTGCAGGTTGTAGGAAAATCTACCTTTAATAATTCACAGATTCAGTAGAGTTTGGTCTACTGTAAGATACTTCAGATTATTTTGTAAAGTCATTCTATTTTTCACTTATTACACTTTGTTAAATACTCGGATTCGTTGGAATTTTGGTTATAGTCATTCAAAGCTTGTCATAATGGCTCTTCATTGGGTATTTACAGAGAACATCCATTTTTTATCACATAATAATTTGCAATTTAGGATGAATATATGTCAATCCTCATTGCGGCAAGAGAAGACATTATTGTTCAAACTGAGTGAAATGGTTCATAAATTTAAAAAAAGAAAGACATATCTGAGAAGTTTAAAAATACATTGCCAGCACATTATCCAAAAACAGTTTTAAAACATTCTTTAAAAGATATATGTTTCAGCACTGGTTTGCTTTTGTCCTTCATCCTCACTGACATTGAAGGCCTAGAACCAAAATATTAGCTATCCTTTTAGCCTTTCTTTTATTCTTTTCTGGAACCAGGGATCAAACTCAGGAACTTGCACTTGTCAGGCAGGTACTTGAGCCCCTGAGCTATCTCCCCAGCTTGTTTTGTAGCCTTTATTTTTCTCTAATATTTTGGTCGGCAAACGTCAGTTGTTAACTCTCCAGAAGAGAGGCTTAATAGTATTCCCTATAACATAAACATTTGCTCTTAACATCACTATATTTCTGAAAATCAAATGCCTTAAACAAAACATGTAACAGTATTTTCCATCAATCACTGATATTCTAAACTTTTAAATCTCTATAGAATGTTAAAAAAGAATTACGCATTTTTACACATAAATTAAGGAATTTAACCATTTACAAAATTGTGGAAGTACACTTCTGTGCCACTTTCATCTTGTCTCTTATTATAATTTATTGAATTTTTAAAAACAAACATTTACTTGAGAAACTGTATAAGCATAAATGATATGACATTAGAAACAATTCTCTTATAGGAGGCCAGAATGATAGGTCTTCCTAGCATGTCCCAAAATTCCTGTTCAAAGAGATTAAGGGACCACAGTGGAAAGAGATTGAAGGTAAATAATGTGCCTAAGGAGAGGCAATTAGAAAGAAAATATTCTGTCAAGCTTTTACAGAGAACAAATTTTTGAAACAATGGCTGTGACTCATCCACATGGCTGACACTGACAAAAGATTTACAAACCACTGTACACGGTTTAAGGGTAAATCCTAAGGGGACTTGACTGATCTCGTCCGATATAAAACTTACATTTTTTTCTATGAAGGTCTTGCTTTATCTTGGTCTTAACTATCCAGCAGAAAAGTTTAACCACATGGGATAAACTGGAAAGCCATATTAATATGCTGAGCTATAAAATGCTCAAGTCAACAACCTCTGATATTGCCAGTTGTTGCATGATTTTTGTTTGATGCATAAAGAAACGACGAGAAGACCCTATCAATGTAGCTTCAGAAGACTCACTGAGATTGCTCTTCCAGTGAACCCAGAGCCTCAGAAAGCTCTTCTTTTTATTTAGCATTAAAAAAAAATGGCTAAGTAGTATATGTCACTACTTTAATAGATATAGCATATTCCAGATATGTAGCTCACGCAAATACTAACAAACACATAGGTCATCAAAATGCTTTCAGACACGTAGCTCACACAAATGGTAACAAATAATACTTCAAACAGGGGAGGAGGCAATCATTGGTGTCATGTAGCAGATAAACAAAGAATAGGGCACCCATGGGATGAGCCGCCATTGGCAACCTTTAGCCCCAGCTTTCCGGGAATCTCAGGCAACAGAAGACAGTGCTCCTTGGCCTCTGTCTATAATTCAAGGATAGGGCACCCACAGCAGGAGCTGGAGGAGCCACCACCTGCCAACTCCAAGCCTCAGCTTTCCGAGACTCCTGAGCAACAGAAGGCAGCCCTCTCTTGGCTCTGATCCATGTCTCACCATATCTAGACAGCAACTGGCCTTCATTCTTATCTCTATGTTACTACAGCCAGTTGTGCTGATAACCCACTACTATTATGGGCTATTGGGTTGTGTATACAGGTATCTTTTCTTTGTTCAATGAGAAGAAAGATTTGTACTAATATTGTTTAGACAAGATATCATGTATGCATCTTGTACTCTGAACAACTACTATAAAGACAACAACATGCAACGTATTATTGTATCTGTCTTACTAATCTGTTCTAAAACTGTCTCATTGTTAATTCTTTCTCATTAATATTAATAAATAATAAAATTTAAAATATAAAAAGAAACTAAACCAGTAAAAATATATGTATTTCATGTTTGAAGATAATTTCTGAGCAATTTTTATCTAGAATTTAATTTCTCTCTGAAGTAATAACATATTTTAATAAACTCAAGAATAGTTTAATCACCTGCAAGCAGGCACAGGGGTCGGAGTTTGATCCCTGGTTCTACTGTGCTGGCCCTACCCTTGGTGCCCAATCAATTGGCAATTGAGATAGGGCATGGTGGTGCAACCCTGTAATCTCAGGTCTTGTGAGGGTATAAACAGGTGGGTCACTATGAGCCAAGTCTAGTAATGAGACCTTAAACACTGTCCCTGTAGACCCTTCCCTAAAAGAAAGAAAAAAAAATAGTTTGATAATGCATGTTAATTCCTGAAGTGCATATAAAAACAAATAAGATAGCCAAAAAAGTGATCTTATCGTTGTTACTGTTGAGAAAAAAGTAAACTAGTGCTTGTTTGTGTGTGTTTTAGAAACACACAGCAAAATTGCTGTTTTATATTTCAGAATAAGCATGGACACTTGCAGCATTACCTACCATTAAATGTTTGCACATCAAAGCAGGGCTAATGCTGCTTCACGGACAACTTACAAGTGACTTAGAATTTATAAACTGGACAAGTGGAACTAGGCCAGTGTCTGTAGCTTTGTGATTTTGGTAAAATATAGCAACTTTATATGGAAATGGTTTATTCAACTATTCCCTTAATATAAAATATTCAAAACACATTTCCATTCTACTGGTATTTATTACATGCCTTTTAATCCATTGGTTAAAGTAAATTAAATGATAAATTCATAGTAAAGAGGAAATGTGTCTACATTTATTAGGACAAAATTTAACACAAGAAGAAACCTTATTTGAAACACTTTTGACAACTCAAAAAGTGTATTTTAACTCCATGTTAAAATACATTGCATATATACAATAGCAGCTAATTGAGAAAGTGAAATAGATAGAAAGTTTCAACACATGCTGATCAATTTAGTAAGATCATGATACAAAATAGTTTTTAGGAATGTAAAAGAACCATGGTTGAATACCCCTCAACTTGGTTTTATAAATGTGTAGTATTTATAATGTCTCGTCAATTATTATTATACTTTCCATAAAATAAATTTTAGAAATAAAAAAGACAAGAAAAAATAAGATTTACTGAAAGCAAGTGTTAATTCTCCATTATTTGTCCAATCTTGCATAATTATATCTGTTAATCTGAGCAACTGATTTTAGGATAAAAACATATAACATGATAGCCATTGTTAAGGTGTTGTTCCTGTTTTGAAAATCTGTAACTTATGTATCATTGTATGTTACCCTGTTTCTGTCTTTGTATCTGCTATTTGTCTGCTTTTGTTTTTACTCTTCAAAATAAAATAAAATAAAGAAAAGAAAGCAAGAAACAAATGTGCACTTTTCATGAAAAAAATACAAATAAAAAAGACTGAGGAAGTAGTACAATGGTAGAGTATTCCTGGGTTTGATCTCTATTACCATTTAAGAAGAATACATTTTCAAACCAGAAGTGCTGGTGTGCACCTGTAATTCCAGCATTCAGGAGGCTGAAGCAGGAGTGATCATTGCAAGTTCAAGACCAGCCTGGGCTATTAACTGAGATCCAGGCCTGCTTGAACTTCATAGGAAGACCATTTTTGAGAAAGTCAAAACAAATAAATAAAGATAAAAATAGAAAGATATATTTCATACATTGAAACATATTAATACATAAATGGTATTCTTCCTTAACAATTTACATACCAGATACATTAAAACTAATGACATTATTTTCATGCTAACTCATCTTTTGGTTTTACATATATTCTTGTAAAGCTAAAAGATTACGAATTCTGCGCAAAATCTTACAGAAGTAAAATATGCATTCTACATTCAAAATGTTATATGAGAATCTATTTTTTATCTCTGCATTGATATTACTGTATTTTCAAAAATGGTGAGAGGAAATTAGATAGAAGGAAAGAGAAATTAATACTAAAACCTTGGAGGCAGAGAAAAACTTAAAATATAAGTGAACCTAATTCCGACTCCCTAGTTCATATCACACATTTCCCCTTTCCGAAGCCTTCCTGTAATGAATTTCCTATTCTCAGATTTTCTGTGTCTTTCATGTTTTTTATCATGATGTTTGAAATTCATTACTTTTATCTAACAAATTATGTTTTAAGGTCATATGTACATTTGCAATTTTTTCCAACACAAATCACATTCAATAATGTACACTCATGATTTTCATTATATTCAATTCAATTAAAATAAATTTAATCTTTCCATTTCCTGCTTAAAGATTCAAATTTCTTATCAACTTTCTTGATGCTTTAACTATTCTTTTAATATTAGTTTGATTGCTCTTAAAACTTTCCAGAAAATTTATAAGTTCTTAAAAATATGATAAATACACCCATCATAAAACCATTTTTCTCAGTATGTAATTTGTCTTTCAAAAGGCTCTTAACAGTTGTTTCTTTTTTGTATATAAATATTTTTTTTCATTTTGTATTAGTTTTAATAAGAAATAACAATAAGATGGATTCAAAACAAGTTAGTAGGACTAACAGCTGTTTCTTCAACTATAAACCTTGTGCTCTTAGATTTACATTACTATGTTCTTCATAAACACTAATTTGTAAGTCTGTCTGTGCCCAGGATATCATAGCTGTGAGCTGTGATAGTCCTGGGTCACTTATTTGATGTAGAAGGAAATTATTTTTCTTTCACTAAAGTAAAACTCCCTTTGTAAATTGGATGTATTTTTAATGACATTTTCATTTGTTCCAGAAATCTGAGCTCATCCTGGAGGAGCGATGATGCTTCGAACTTAAATAAAATCTATATGGGGCTGGGGAGATAGCTCCGAGGCACAAGTGACTGCTGGGCAAGTGCAAGGTCGTGAGTTCGAACCCTGGTCCCAGAAAAAAAAATCTATAAACAAGGTCAGAATTTAGGTGAGTTTGGTGGCCAAGCAGTTTCTAGATTGAAAATTAAAACAAAGATCAATTAGGTTGGCTGGATGATACATCATTTATATTTGTCATTGATTCTGTGATTATTTGGCACACTGAAATTAGAACCTCTTATAAATAAATAATCCTCACATTACCAACTTTCAAAATCTAGACAGTCTTTTATAAGATCGAACATTTTTGGGTATTGATGCAAGATAGTATCAGGAAGACAGATATCACAGATTCTTTAAAAATAGGTTTTGGGCTATGTGTGTTAGCATATGCCTGAATTCCAGCATTCCAGAGATGAAGAAGGAAGACTGCTGAGTGCTGGATCCTGGCTTGGGCTACATAGTGAATTCAAGGCCAGTTTTAACTACATAGGAAGATCCTGGCTCAAAAATAATAAATAATAAATAAATAAATAAATAAATAAGCAAGTAAATGTCTTTATTCAGAATTAATCCTTTCTTCCAGATAACTTTGGATCTTGTCTCTTCCAGCTTTTCAGCACCGCACTTAGCAGAGCTTCTCATATCATATTAGCATTTAAATCACGAGTTATAGTGAAAGCTTTTAATTTGCCAGAGTGCTTTATCTCAATTAATCTTTATAATGTTACAAAATTATGTCTGAAATTCATCCTATAATGTTAGAACTTTCCCTTCCACTTCCAGCTGAGTAGATTTTAGAATAAGAATAATTTGCTGAATTCTAGTATGCAAACCCAATCAAAATATTGCTAGCACCACTTACTTAAAGTATTTCTCTTGCTGTTCCTGTATTTAAGTAATTTATGCATTTATGGAAATGTAAATAATTTTCTCTATTAATGATTTCTTTAGATTTTTAAAGGATAAATCTGTGCGACTGTAAAAGAGATACACTGTGGCAAAGACTTCATAAGATGTTTTGTTAGAGCTACAGAGAGAATTAAAGTTAAAACATTTTGACCTGTAATCCATGACACACTTTTAGTAGCTTAATTTTATCATGTTAATGACATTTATATTATAATAGTTCTTGATTGCAGTAAAATTAATCATTTTTAGTTAAAATACAGCCTGTGAATCATTTTCAGGAGAGAACAGAAACAGCAAAAGCATATTTTAGAAAAAAAATATTTCTTAGAAGAAGCAATACTGGATTCCTGATATCAGTGTGGAAACTTTAGTGGATAATTTTCAGTTATAATAATTGAGAGTGAACCCCACAGCCATATAGTGATTGCCAGGGATGCAGTTAGCAGAAACTATAGAAAATAATCCTGCATCTTGAATTTCAAATATTCTGTTACAAATTTATTTAAGTATTATTATCAGAGCTAAATAAATAAATAAATTGTGCCAGGGCTGTAGTTCAGTGGCATAGATGCACATCTGGTAAGCACAAGATCCCGAGTATTCCATCCCAAATACCACAAAAGAAAAAGAAACAAGGAAAACTATGTGAAAGTAGAATATCTATCTCTGTACAAATAAAGTCAATAAAGTTCATTTTATTAATTATAGTTAATGACACATTTTCTTTCTTTTTATTTTTATTTATTTATTTGTTTTATTATTATTATTATTATTATTATTATTATTTGCAGTACTAGGGTTCAAACGGACAATCTTGCACTTGCCATGTATGCACTTGTGCCACAGAGCTATCTCCCCTGACCCTAAAGGGAATTTTATTTTACTTTCCTTTCTTGATGGGACCAGGATTTGAACTCACGAACTTGCACTTGCCAAGCAGGGATTTGTGTCACTGAACTAACTGCCCAGCCCCCTGATAACACATTTTTGGCAGTGTATCCTGTATTTAAATTGAAAGAAGCGTATGCATTTGGAGTTTTGTAATTATTTGCTTATAATTTAGAAAATTACATGATATTTGAGTTGCCAGTAGAAGATTCCTGAATTATTTTGAATATTTAGCTGTCAAAATTGTGGTGATGCTATGTATAAGAATAAGCAATCAAACACTTCATTATTTCATCTGGGGTAGTTGGATACATGCATCTACATATTCAAACTTTTTTATGATTTATTTTGAATATATTTATTTAAAATATAGAAGATATGTTATACCATATTGTTCATGCATATAACGTACATTGATTGTCAAATTTATGGCAATATAATAAAGGGGATTACATGATATATTTATTATTAAAATTTTGTTCTTTATACTAGAATGTATAATGAAATACATCCAGAAAAAAAATGCTGAAATACACGTTGGGAATGCTGCTTTTTTAAGTGATAATTTTAACTATAATAAAATTGGGGTAAAACAATTGTGACTTTAATCTAAGATTAAATTAGAATGTCATACAAAGGACTAATTATCATTCTTATGACACAGAAGGTAGTCAATAATATAAGTTGTTACTGGCATCATTATCATTAGCGTTAAGATGCCCTGCTTCTAATGTAAACTCAGTTACTGCTATACTCTCTCTAAAGTAAATGGTTGACTAACAAAAAAAAAAAAAAGAAAGAAAAGAAAAGGAAGTTGATTGCAAATAAAAAACTAGGCAAAATGCCATAGGCGTGACAGGCTATAATTTTGTACATTCTTGGATTTCTAAATGTCTGCATTAAAATGTGTAACTGCTTTTATCACGTTCTATAGAAATTTATTAGAATATCAATGATTGACAGAAAATACCAATGTCAAGCCAAGTCTAAGATCAATTACCTATATTATAGAGTAATAGTATCATGAAGCTACTCTGCTGCAGGGTTGAGAATGAAAGTTAACAGACTAAAATTTGGAGAAAAAGAAGGACTACGAAGATAGCCAATACTTTGGCTCTAGGCCTTAAGGGTCAGCGAGGACTCAGGATAGAAGACAACCTGTGCTGTAATATCCTATAATTCAGTGCTGTCCCAAATTTTCAGGTCAAGGAGATTATGAGACCAATAGTCACCAAGAGAAAAAAACACTCTTTCAGGCTTTCACAGAGAGCAAACAGGTCAAGCAATGGCTGTGACTCATCCCAATGGCAGAGACTGACAAAAGTTCTGCAAAGCACTGTACATGGTTCCAAAGTTAATCCTGAGGGGATTTGAACTTGAAAGATAGAAAAGGTGAACGTTTTGTTATACAGGTCTTCCTTTATCTTGCTCATGATCACCCAGCAGGAAAGCTGAATTATGAGGCATAAAACGCAGTGCTACAGCCCGCCAGGCCCACGTGCCAGCCTGGTAAGGTCCCTGGGCCCCACTGCTCCTCTTTTGCATTTCCGCGCCTCACTTCCTATCCAGGTCCCCAGCCCGCCAAGCCCTCGTGCCTGCGTGGTAAGGTCCCTTGGCCCCTGTGCTCCTCTTTTGCATTCCTGCACCTCGCTTCCTGTCCTGGTCCCCAGCCTGCCCGGCCTGCGCACCAGCTGGTTCAGGATCCTTCGCCCGCCTTTCACTTCCCTTTTCCTTTTTTTTTTTTTTTCTTTGAACCACTGTTGCCCAAGCTCCTGTACAGAAGACATCATACATCTCGTCTGGCAACCCATCTGGTCCACAAGCATAAAAGGACTCCTCAATTTCAAAGCTCCACCTCCACCTACAGACCAGACCCAGAGGGCTACACAGCAGCCAGCAGCCTGAGCTCTGACACGTAGCAAGGAACTTCTGCAGGGGAACCACCTTGGAGGATCCAGACCAAACGCCCATAGACAGCAACAGCATAATGCCACCAAAGTGCAGAGGTCGCTTCCATACAAAACGATAACAACAAGGAGTAGGACGCAATCTCAGGGCCCGAGTCCACCCAAATCAAATACAGGAGACACTACCATGGAAGAAAATGGGAATCATGCAGATGAAACCTCTGAATTGGTAGCATTTGAGGCAGACAGACAAGTGCAGAAACTTATAGAACAACTGAGATCAGAGATAACATCTGAAGTAAAAATAACACATACCTGAAGTGGAAAAACAGCTGGAGAAACGAATAGAGAAAATCAGAGCAGAAATAATATCTGAAGTTAACAAAGACATGTCTAAATCAATAGTACCCCAAGTAGGGGAACAACGACAGAAAGGTAGAAAGGAAAACAGAACAGAAATAAACTCTGAATAACAGAGCGAAAGGATAAATATTATGAGAGACTTCAATACTACTAAAGAAGATACTGATAGAAAATTAGAGAATAGAAAAATGATGTAGTCCCTGATGGAGCAATATAGGAAAGAAAGAGATCGCATGAAACAGTTTCAAAGAGATATACAAGGAAATGAAATCTCAATCGCAAGTTGGCAGAGCCATATGAATGAAAGTGAAGGTACAATATCAGATATTGAAGACACAGTTGCAGCAAGTAAAAGAGTAAGAAAGGATCTTTTAAAAACAACCAGAATGCATGAAAAAATAATACAACTGCAAGATGACGCAAAAGTAAACAACGTGAGATTAATAAGAAACAATGAGAAACACGGAGTCAAAGAAAATGATATAAAAAGAATAGGGGCAGAAGTAATAGCAGAAAACTTCCCAAATATGAGAAAACAATTGGACCTTCAGGTAACTGAAGCCTACAGAACTCCAAATAACATCAAACCAACTGAAAACACACCAAGACATATAATAATCAAGATACCAGAAATCCAGATGAAGAACAATATAACTAAAGCTGCTAGAGAAAAGAAACAGATCACATTTAAAGGAAACCCCATCAGAATAACAGCGGATTTCTCTTCACAAACCATGACGTCAAGAAGAGCATGGAGCAGAGTGCTTCAAGTCCTCCATGAAAACAAATTCCAGGCCAGACTAGTATACCCGGCAAAACTCTCCTTCAAGTATGAGGGAGAAGTGAAATATTTCCTTGACAAGGAACAACTAAAGAATTTCATGACATCAAAGCCAACGCTACACAATATTCTAACAAATATTTTACAGAGGGACCTAAACGACCCAACTCAACAAAAGAGAACAGAACGATCCCACCAAATAGAGTAACCAACTAAACATATGAGGAAAAAGTGGTAAACAGTAGGGAATAAGAGTTATGTCAACCAGCTGGGCGTGGTGGCTCACGCCTGTAATCCCAGCACTTGGGAGGCTGAGGCAGGAGGATCGCTGCGAGTTCGAGACCAGCCTGGGCTACAAAAGTGAGCTCAAAGCCAGCCTGAACTGCACAGTGAGACCCTGTCTCAAAAAGCCAAA